>JAODAL010001476.1:0-229648 GCA_025379985.1 Phyllomedusa bahiana | reverse complement strand
CTTTGGGGGGTCTCCTCCCGACAGGTCTGACCGGGGGGTTCTTCAGCGCTCACGTACTATTTGCCGCGGCTCCCGGGGGGGAAGGTGGGGGGGTCGGAGCATACCAGCTCCACCCAGCAGCAACCTAAGTCTGGATTCACTGATGAGCAGCTTCCTTCCCCACCGCCTAGTGAGGAGGGCAGTCGCCAGCAGCAGCAGGACCGGAGCAGACCCTGAACCAACAGGTGGTGGCCTATTTGGAAACACTCTGCCACACCAGTTAGAAAATCCGTTTGGACTACTCGGCACCCCAAACTGGATGTGTTGGCCGCACTTGCCAGTGTTTGCAGTTGGAGAATCTGTCCTGCCCGGCCAGTAGTGTGGCATCAGAGAGGGTGTGTTCAGTGCGGCGGGGGCCATCGTTACCGCAAGGAGAACCCGCCTGTCCATGGGAAATGTGGAACAACTGACCTTTGTCAAGATGAATCTGTCGTGGACCGGCCAGGATTTCCACACACCAATGCCTTAGGCGTCGACTACATCAGCCATGACGCCTCCCCAAACTGTGAGAAATGAGTCTGGGTTCAAACTACCTGCCTCAGGCCACTTTTTCTGATGCCGCCACCCACCTGATGCTACACATCTGCTGACAGTTTCTCCATCTGCCACCAACCATCTTTACCAGGGACTGGTATTGCCACCACCTCCACACTCTGTCTTTTGGCCACTGTCTGACCTCATGCTGCTGCTGTGGCTGCTGCGTGACCTCCCACTGTGCCCATTGTGCCACTCTCTGACCTCATGCTGTTTGCTCCTGCCGCCGTCACCTCCACTCTCTGTATTGTGCCACTCTGTGGCCTATTCCTTGTTTTTTTGCCCCCCTCCAGAATGTCATTGTGCCATGTCTGACCTCATGCGCTGCTGTGGTTTGCTGCCGTGACCTACACACTGTATCATTGTGCCACTGTCCTGAACCTCATGCTGCTGCTGTGGCTGCTGCCATGACCTACACACTGTGTCATTGTCCCACTGTCTGACCTCATGCTGCTGCTGGTGGCTGCTGCCGTGACCTAAACACTCTGCCATTGTACCACTGTCTGACCTCATGCTGCTGCTTTTGGCTGCTGCCGTGACCTACACACTGTGTCATTGTCCCACTCTGTGGCCTTCTCCTGTTTTTGCCACCTCCAGAATTCCATTGTGTCACTGTCTGACCTCATGCTGCTGTTGTGGCTGCTGCCGTGACCTACAAAGTGTGTCATTGTGCCACTGTCTGACCTCATGCTGCTGCTGTGGCTGCTGCCGTGACCTACACACTGTCATTGTGCCACTGTCTGACCTCATGCTGCTGCTGTGGCTGCTGCCGTGACCTACACACTGTGTCCATTGTGCCACTGCCCTGACCTCATGCTGCGCTGTGGCTGCTGCCGTGACCTACACACTGTCTTTGTGCCACTGTCTTACCTCATGCTGCTGTTGCGACTGCTGCCGTGACCTCCACACCGTGTCATTGTCCCCCTATGTGGCCTATGCCTGTTTTTGCCACCTCCAGAATGTCATTGTGCCCCTGTCTGACCTCATGCTGCTGCTGTAGCTGCTGCCGTGACCTACACACTCTGTCATTGTGCCACTGTCTGACCTCAGCTGCTGCTGTGGCTGCTGCGTGACCTACAAAACTCTGTCATTGTGCCACTGTCTGACGTCAGGGCTGCTGCTCTGGCTGCCGCCGTGACCTACACGGGTGTCATTGTCCACTCTGTGGCCTACTCTGTTTTTGCCACCTTCCAGAATGTAAATTGTGCCTCTGTCTGACCTCTTGCTGCTGCTGGTGGTGCTGACGTGACAACCACAGTGTGTCATTGTGCCACTGTCTGACCTCATGCTGCTGCTGTGGCTGCTGCCGTGACCTACACACTGTGTCATTGTGCCATTTGTCTGACCTCATGCTGCTGCTCTGTGTGCTGCTGCCGTGACCTACACACTGTCATTGTTGCCACTGTCGGGAACCTCATGCTGCTGTTGTGGCTGCTGCCGTGACCTACACACTGTGTCATTGTGCCACTGTCTGACCTCATGGCTGCTGCTGTGGCTGCTGGCCGGGGACCTAGACACTGGTCTTTGGGTGCCACTCTGTGGCCTATTCCTGTTTTTGGGCCATCTCCAGAATGTCATTGTGCCACTCTCTGACTCATGCTGCTGTGGCTGCCGCCGCACCTCCACACTCACTGATGTTGCCAACCTGAGCCCTCAGCTTTTTTTTTTCCAGCTGTCGCTCGCATGATTTTAAACAGGCTAAAAATCCCCTCATTTTTTGGGTTAGTTTTGCCCTCTAAGTGCCAGGGAATTTTAGAGGAAGCAGCAGGGAGTCATGTGCGTGTCATAATAAAACACAAATTGTATGAAGACCAAACCCAAGCTCCCTCTGCATATTTAAGCATGGCACAACGTTTTTACAGCACCCTGCAGGCTCTTTGCAGCCTGGAAATAGCTGTTTTTTAACGTGATTCATGCCGAAGTAATTCGGAACGAAGTTATTTTTTGCCGAGAAATTCGGCGAAGTGAACGAAACGAATTTCGGGAAATTCGCCCATCTCTAATCACTATGCATTAAAAATTGGATCATTTACACAGTAAACTCTAGTGCTGACATGTATGAACGAGGCTGCTACAGTTTTCTGGTGAGCTTTGCAATCATAAACCTGTCATTGTTTTATAGATGTATGAACAGTTGTAAGCCCACACTTGGCACATTCTGCACCAGACAAAACACTTTAGAATGCATCAAGCAGGGATGTAGCTGTAGGGGGTGCAGAGGTAGCAGTTGCTTCCAAGTCCTGAAGTCTGTGGGAGCCCAAAGGGCACTCTACAAAATTGGAAAACACCAGTATTATGAGTGCTACATGGTTACGTGGGGCCCTGCAATAGATTTTGTACTGGGGCCCAAAAGCTGTACGTTACGCCTCTGACATCAAGTTTGCAAGGGTGTGGCGAGTCAGTCATATGATTGCATCAAAGTTTGGTGCATTACTGTTGTACAAATCCATACCAATTTCAAAGTGGCATGGCTGAGACAAATTTTGCCATAGAACGGGACACATTTATAAAGTGCTGTGAGACACTTTCATACTGTACATACTGGTGCTTTCTACACTCCTAAAGTGATTTAAAACTTGCGTGTCTGCACCAGGTTTCATACACATCATCCTAGGTGTTCCTCTTTGACCATCTTAAAAGTTGGGAGTAACAGATGAAACCAGAAGTTTACTTATACTATATAAAAAGACACATCTGCATGTTTTTCTCACTATCTGACATGAAATCAGAATAAACCTTACACGTTTCAGGTCAATTAGGATTATCAAAATTATTTATATTTGCCAAATGCCAGAATAATGAGAGAGAGAATTCAAGGCATTTTTACTACTTTCTGCAAAGTCAAAAGTTTACATACATTTCACTAGTATTTGGTAGCATTGCCCTTAAACTGTATGATTTGGGTGGAACGTTTTGGATATACTTCCACAAGCTTCTCACAATAGTTGGTAGGAATTTTAGTCCATTGCTCCTGATAGAACTGGTGTAACTGAGCCATGTCTGTAGGTTGCCTTGCTCACACCTGCCTTTTCAGTTTTGTCCATAAATTTTCAATAGTATTGAGATTAGGGCCTTGTGATTGCCACTCCAAAACATTGACTTGGCTATCCTTAAGCCACTTTGTAACCAGTTTGGCTGTATGCTTTAATCATCTTGACAATTGTCAATTTAGAAGACCCATTTCCGCCCAAGCTTTAACTTCCTGGCTGATGTCTTGAGATGTTGCTTTAGTATTGGCACATAACTTTTTTCCTCATGATGCCATCTATTTTGTGAAGTGCACCAGTCCCTCCTGCAGCAAAATAACTGCAAAACATGATGCTGCCACCCCTGTGTTTCACAGTCGGGGTGGTGTTCTTAGGCTTTTCCCTTTTTCTTCCAAACATAATGATGGTCATTTTGGCCAAACAGTTCAATGTTAGTTTCGGCAGACCAAAGGACATGTCTCCAAAATTGTAGGTCTTTGTTCCTGTGTGTATTTGCAAACATAAATCTGGCTTTTATATGTTACTTTTGGAGTAATGGCTTCTTCTTGGCAGAGTGGCCTTTTCCTCACGTTGATACAGTACTCGTTTCACTGTGGATAATGACACAATCTTACCAGCTTCTGCCAGCATTCACAAGGTCTTTTGCTTTTGTTCTTAGGTTGACAAACACATGTCAGACCAAAGCACGTTCATCTCTGAGACACAGAACCCATCTCCTTCCTGAGCGGTATGATGGCTGGACATTCCCATCTTGTTTGTACTTGCGTATAATGGTTTGTACAGATAAACGAGGCACCTTCAGGTATCTGGAAATTGCACCCAAGGATGAACCAGAGCTGTGCAAGTCCACAATTCTCTTCCTGATATATTGGCTTATTTCGTTAGACTTTCCTGTGATGTTACACACAGGAGCAGTGTGTTTCTGGTTTGTATTTGAAGCTTCCAAAGACATCATCATATGGGCTGTCCCAAATTGTTTAAAGGCATAGTAGGCCCAGTGTATGTATATGTTTGACTTTGCACAAAGTAATAAAAATATAAAATAAATAATAATACTAATAAAATAGTAATAAAAATGCCTTAAAAATATTATCTGTCTCATTATTCTGGCATTTGGCAAATATAAATAATTTTGGTAATCCTAATTGACCTAGAACGAGTAAAGTTTATTCAGATTTCATGTCAGATTTCAACTGTATGTGTGTTGTGTGCATATAGGTCACACTTCCTTATTCTAGACTTCAGGAATCCAGGCTTGCATGCATTGCAGGCCCAGCAGTCAGAGACTCCTATGAGAAGAAGGGTCACAGCTTCAGTCTTGCTTTTACTTATGTACTAGTGTAACTAATTCTATTGTTGACCAATAATTCATCTATCTTTTGCAGCACATTTATAACTATAATGAGGAGGACTCTGGAAGCCATGGTTGCTTTCATTACTTTCAGAAGCACCCTTCTTTTTGAGCATGCACCCAGAGTTGTAAATCACTAATAGGGAATTAAACGGCAGATTATTGGCTGCTTTCAACATAATCCACATTGCCCTCTCTGGAAACAGAGCATTTGAAAAATTGGCATCATGAGCTCTATGATCCAGTGTTGATCAGTTCCTCTAGTTCCACTCCATTATGTTTCACTTTAAGGGAGACATTTATGATTGGGTTGTTCACCCTTTTTTGGCGTAGAATGTGTCTAAGTGAGCAGTCTACGATGTCAAATGCGCCTAATGAATGTGTTAGCACATTGTTCGTAAGACTTGACACTTTCTAATGCACCTAACATGAGGTGTCGTTTTGGGGGTTTTCTGGGGGCTTGTCGCACCACACTTGTATTATTAGAAACATATATGAATGTGGTTCGGCAAAAATAGGTGCATTACTGCTCGAACAGGCAGACTTATTTAATGTGGTCTGCATGAGCCTGAGGAGTCGAAGTGGAGCTAGATTTGACATTAGGCAAAATATGTCTCAACTTACACCAGTAGAATAATAAAAAGTAATTTCTAATAATTATCAAACTATATAAAATTAAATCATATAAATTTAATACAAAATGTTATCATATAAAATTAATATAAAAATATAAAATATCCCAAAAATAAAAAAATATCTCCTATAAAATGTACTTAAAATTAAATGAATCTCAAACTAATTTTAAATTAAATAAACCACTGATGTTGTTCAGATTTTTACATTTTTAATTTTTACTACATTAAATTTGAAATTTATGTTTGCTGCTCTCACCCTTTATTCTACATACTGCGAGAGCCAGCACACCACAGGTCTTGGTGGGACCTGTGGTCCACCAAGCAGGATCAGTACCATAGTTTCTATTCACTGACATGCTATTCTAATGACTTTTCTTTTATTTCCAGCCTATCTATAGCCTTTACTCATTAGGCGCATTACTAATTACTAACACATAGGCGAAGTGTAATGAACTTTAAACTCCATTTATGAACACACAAAAAACACTTTCATACATTCAGGTGCATTATACAATTAAAAAAGATGAGATTATGGACTTTGACACATTTGATTCCTACATGTCTCCCTAAATATGAAGTTTTCACCAACTTCATTTAAAGGGTCTTTCTCACCACAATGATGAGCATTTAAAATGCATGGAACATTAAATACATTGCTATTTTGATTTAGCTTTGTTCAGGAGATAAAAAAGATTTTATCTATGGCTAGCAAAAACAAGTTTCTCTAGGTTATCGACCACCTCTACCTGCTCTTTTTCTTATCTGCTTGCTCTACAAGCTGTTGTCAGCCCGACCATGATGAATCACTCTCTGCTGAGTCTTATCTCTAGCACAGAAGCTTGTTTACATAAGTTAATGCCAAGTTTTAACCCATAGAACTCTGAAGCCTTGTACACTACAGATTATAAATCTCCTGCAGACATGTCACTATAACAGGAATAGCTAGGAACAGAGCTGATATCCAATCACTGCTAACCACAGCATAATCAGAAAGTGTGAATCGGAAACTGAAACAGCATGGTGATACATCCCCTATAAGTCTTTGAATGTGGAGTAAAATCCAATTTCAGACCCTGCGGTTCCCCTACAACACATGCTTTCTTAGTTTAAAGCCCCAGATTCTCTTTGGGGCCCCCAGTATTAAAGGGATTTTTCCACAAAGTAAAATTGATGTGGGAAGCTTGCAAATTAAAAATTAACCATTTTCACGATTCATCAATATTCAAAATTCTGCACAGTTATTGTTTTAGCTGCTCCTTTAGGCTATGTTTACACGGCTTAAAATGGGACATATTTCAGTCCGTAATTACGTGCCGTAGTGCGTGAATTACGGCTGGAATACGTCCCAGTCATTACGTTAATCCACAGTTCTCATAGAGAACTATGGATTACGTCTCCTCTCCCTTAGCGGCGAATCCGCCGCGGGGGGAGAGAAGTGACATGTGAATTACTAGCGCCGTATACTGAATTACTGTATACGTGAATTACCAGCGCCACTGGTAATGAAAGTCTATGGGCCGGCAAGGTGCCGGCCCCCCGCTCCCGCCCCGCCCACGCCCCGCCCCCATGCCGTAATTGCGGGGCGTGTACCCAGCCTTAGTAATCTATTGTTTACAGCTTGTCTCCAGGGGATATGACCAGGGCTGAGAGCTCGTCAGTCCTGGCCAGACATGCTCAGACATCATCTCTCCTCTCAAGTAGCTACTGAGTGTTCAAACCCCCAGGTGCTGTCATTCTACTCCTGTCCTCTATACTCCTTAGTAGTTAGTCAAACAATGCAAATAATTTAAAAAAGATACCTCAATCAGGTTTGTGCATTAATAAAGAGAAAAAAAATCCACAGGTTTGGTTCCTGCAGGGATTTGAACCTAAGACCCTTGTGCTGTGAGGCAAAATCTACATAGTAGCTACTCACAGTGCTTTATGTAAACATACCTTTCTTTGACTAGAGAGAGGAAAGGCATGGTGATATCATCCTTCTGGGTCACATGATATGCATTTCAAACAAATCACACACGCCTCCTTCTAAGCACACAGAGCTGAAGAGCTGGATGCCTGGATGCAGGCAGTATGAAATGAGATTGTGGCAAAACTCCTTTAACATTGTCTTGGCAGCTGTTTCTGCCTTCTGCACTCCCAGCACTTCAAGGTTGTATTACAGGATGACCCTCTATAATTTCTCCTGTTGGTTTAAGGATCTCTTGGGCATATTCCTTGGCTCAGCTGCTGGTCTGTCATGCTCAATAGACTTTCTTCCACCTGTTTGTGAGTTTCTCTAGAGAGTTCAATCTCTCGTACAGTGTACCATCACCAATCAAGAACATGTTAGGAGGAAGAGGTTTTTGGAGAGGTCTCTACTTCTTTCTTCAGCATAATAATTTTTTTCAAAGTGACGTGAGAGATAACGGTCTAATTTTACATAATTTTTTCTCAGTCCCAGCAGAAACTGATTGTGCATCAGCAATTCACATTAAAACATAGAACTTCCTGTTTCCTTCTCTATAGTGTAACCATGAGCTCTTGCGAGCCTTCGGCATTCTTAGACCATGTCTTGTTGTCTTGTTGCTGAAGGGCAAGTAAAAGTTTTTGTTAGCACCGCTTCAGATGACACATCCCCATAAACATCCTCTAGCAGACTCACAATCTGGTCAAATCTCTTTCTCTGCTGGGCCGGTTTCAACATGACCATCTTCCTGATTTTCCCTTCTAAAGTGCTCAGAGCCAGATCTATCTTTAAATATGGTGCCACATTACCTAAGCTGGTCACCCTCTTCAGTCTTTCTTAACAGTCCTCCAGCTGTACATTGCTTCTGTTAAACCGGTGAAGATGACTTAGCAAAGCACCCATTGGGTTCCCTCATTGAACTGTAGCTCCCCCCAGCCAGCAGCACTCATGCAGCCCCAAACCATGACACTCCCACCACCATGCTTGACACACTTGACTTTATACTCCTCACCTGGTTGCTACCACACACGATAGGCACTATCTGAACCAAATAAGTTTATATTAGTCTAATCAAAACACAGGACATGTTTCGAGTACTCCATGCCTTTATTCTGCTTGTCTTTAGCAAACTGTTTGCAGGCTTTCCTATGCACCATCTTTAGAAGAAGCTTCCTCCTGGGATGACAGCTATGCAGACCAATTTGATGTTGTGTGCGGCGTATGGTTTGAACACTGACAGGCTGACCATCCACCCTTGTAACCTCTACAGCAAAGCTGGCAGCACTTGTATGTCTATTCTGATAAGACAATCTCTGGATATGATGCTTAGAATGTGCACTCAACTTCTTTGGTTGACTATGGTATGTCCTGTTCTGAGTGGAACCTGTCTTGCTTAAACACTGTATGTTCTTGGCCACCGTGCTGCAGCTCAGTTTCAGGGTGTTGGCAATCTTCTTATGGCTTAGACCATCTTTATGAAGAGCAACAATTCTTTTTTTAGACAATTCTTTACCATGAGGTACCATGTTGAACCTCCAGTGAACAGTCTGAGAGTGTGTGAGAGAGATAACACCAAATTTAACATCCCTGCTCCCCATTCACAACTGAAACCTTTTTAACACTAACAAGTCAGATGACACCATGAAGGGAAAATGGCAAAATGGGCACAATTTGTCCATTTTCACTTAGTGGTATACTCACTTTTGTTGTCAGCAATTTAGACATTGATGACTGTGTGTTGAGTTATTTTGAGGGTACACCAAACTTACACTGTTATACAAGTCCTACTTTACATTGTATCAAAGTGTCATATCTTCAGTGCTGTTTCATGAAAAGATAATTTTTACAAGAATGTAAGGAATGTTCTCACGTGAGATATTGTAGGCCTGCCATTAGGTAGGTAGGTATTTAGCCCCCATCAGGTATGTAAATATATAGACCCCACAGTTGTTAGGTATATGTAGGTATATAGGACATGCAGCTGAAAAGACACGCAGGAGCTTAGGGCCCACTCAGGGATTCAACAGCCTTCTGGGAATCTGCCCATTAGTTCAACTTGCCAGTCTCTACCTAAAGGAGGACCTGCAGATAAGTGCTTCCATCTCTAAACAGCCAAGTTACTAAGGTCTAGGGTCTCCCCTGCATAGAAGAAGCTGCTGCTGCTTTATCAGATGTGTACATAAATATCAGCCTAGAAAGCCTGGGCCAAATAGATAATGCTCTCTCCTCATTTGGGATTTTCTCGATGATGCATTGCAAACTAAAGTTCAGGGATGGACCGCTGGAAGAATGAACTACTGAGTCTGATACAGAACTGTCAGTAGTTCAGAAAAGTGGGTCATGCTGTGAACTTTCCATAAAACCACTTGGTTGTGACTTCAGTCTGAAGTTGGCTCAAACGGGACCTGACACATCCAGTTAATTACACTGATAATTTTTTTTTTACTTCTGTTTATCGACTTTCTTTTTTTTTAAACAGCTTACAGTTTTATTTTAAAATTAAGGTTATACGTCCTAGATACCCTTTGCACAGAATGTTGGGATTTACTTTGATACAGCTTTCTGCTAATTGGTGTTGTCTTGACCCAGGACAATGCTGACTTACTGGTAAAACCCAAAGACTCCAATCCCCCATGCCCCTCCACCTCTCGTATTATTCCTACCCAAATAAAAACACCACACCAAGGTTGAATTAAATGGCCACAGCAGCCGTTTTATTAACATAGATACAAAAATTCAAAAACGTATATAAATAGCTTTGTGCCAATTATGCAACCATACAAAACAAAACACTGCCCAAAACACCAACCATACAACAACTGTGGTCTTTGGATCCACTCACATGGTCTGGCGACACTGCTTTCCTTGTAATTACCCTCAGCTGTCATCCCTCGGTTTGAGGGCACCAACAGCCACCCCTGGTTGCCACAACGACACCCGGCCAGACCAACCACATGTAACCCCTTGTGATTGGGGAGCCATAACCGGTTATGACTCCACCTACCATTTCCCCATGACATGATCTTACAAACCGACTGCCTGACACACTATCCAAACTTCACATAACCCAATGAAGACCATTTGTTCAAAACACAGGGAGGGAGGGTGGGACACTTCTCTGCCTTGGGGAGGGACTGCTTCCTGTTTACGTAAGGAGGACTTTTAAAGCCCTCCCTGTGCTTCTTTCTGCTTCCCGCAACCCAGGGCCAATTGTGGCATGCCGGGTCATGTGGGGGGTCCCCCCCCCTCAATAAGTTCCATCTCCGGCCCTGCTCTTTACCCTTGTGTCTGAGAGATACAAGTGATTTATTGAGGAAACTAGAGAGAATGATTGTGGATACAGGAACAATACTGGTCTTTATTGACTTTATATATGAAACTACAGTATTTAGGACAAAAGTAAAAAAAAAATTTCCATACCCCATGAATCAAGAATTACAACAGTCAGTAATTTTTGGGAAATAAAATAAGCAAACCACTATCAGTTTGTTATTAATCTATTACATTTTCCTCTTACACTCAATTATTTCCTTATTGATGGGATATATCAGTGAAAGGTAACTGGACGGACAGAAAAAAGGCACAGGAGAAATGGCAGTAAATTAGCTCCCACTGCCCACAGAAAGGGAAAGGAGGATTCATGCTCACCGAAAGGGGTTCTAGGACACAGTCTTTGTTGAACACTTACCTGAGCCCTTCTCACAGGTATGCCATGAGTATGACCAGGGAACGCTTATTCACAGCACAGTTTGTCACTCACCCCTCATCCAGGCTAAATTCTAGCAACACAGATTCTACAATGACAGTTGTTTTTCCTGGATGTAGCTCCTTGCATCTTAATTTAAAGGAACAGCCAGTCCAACCCTCAACCCTTCCATCTGCTTAAGTCACAGTTGGATGCCATAAATTACATGCACAAGACACTTCATGAAGATATGATTCCATCTTGTGTCACAACTCCGCTTTGAGTCTTCTAGCACAAAATTATGAATGCTAAGTTGCTGACCATAAATTTACCACCCAAGGTTTACCAAATATGAATATTAAAGTTTGAGCCAGTAGACAATTCTGTGGTATCCTAAGGCTGAAAATCCTGGCATTTTATACAGGCTGAGTGGCTGATTTCTCTGGCCATATTTACATGAATGGATTACTAAAAAATATGAATTATAACAAAGATGTCTTTGATGTATATATCTTCCTATGTTGAGTTACTTGGTGGCCTTGAACCCACTATTTCTTATATTTTTAGTGTTTCCTCCCCTGTCCTCGTTAGCATGTCTGCTAAATTAGACTGCTACCAAGAAGCTGACCTAATTAAATTGTGCCTAATGAAAAACCCATTTCAAATGTGTTGAGGAAAACATACTGCAGATTTCGATTAAACATGTAACTGTTTAGAAGCAGAACAGTTTACAGGAACAACCAAAATTAGCTCCCATAAATCCATTTTTATTAGAGGAGATCATACAATCAGCTCAGGGGAACAATTATAAGGAGCCCTTGTGCTCCTGTAAAGGAGGACAAATTGTATACATAATATCTTGTATTGCATTATATGAGAAAGGTATACAGCATTATAAGATGTCCTTTCTGGTATAGAAAGAGTTAACAGTTTACAGAAAGTGACAGTTGGGACTGTTAGAGGCCGTTCACATGGCTTATTCTGGGACTGATTCCAGCTGTACTGCGCGCCGTATTTGCGCTGCAGTACGGCTGGAATCCGTCCCAGTCATTACGGTAATCTACAGTTCTCATAGAGAACTATGGTTTCCGTCTCTTCTCCCCGCTCGGCGAATACACCGAGGGGGGAGAAAGTGACATGCACATTATTTACGGCATGTACGCGCCGTGAATAATGAGTGTCTATGGGGCCGACGAGCTATGGGGCGAAATCTGTCCCGCAACTTGTCGGCTTTAAGCCGTGTGAACTAGCCCTTAGCGCAAGAAGCCAATCAGGAGGGCAAAAGGGGGCAGAGCTGGAGGTCATGCAGACAGTTGGAGGATACAGCCAGTCAGCCCCTTGGTCAGTCAGGAGTTGGAGCTGTGCTCAGTGTATATAGTTCTAGTTGAAAGCAACTATGAAAGGGGACCCCTGCCTATTAAGGCGCCAATAGACAGTTCAGGCTGAGGCAAAAGAGAACAGCCAACTCACTGATATACCAGAGATTAAGTAGGCACCAAGACAGAGAGAGAAAGTGTAGACCCAGATAGAGTGGACCTTGAGGAGAGTCACATGATCCAGAAATACAGGTGGGCAGTTTGAGGGACTGCCAGAAGAGTTAAGAGACCCTACTGAATGGACAGAGTGTGTCCTGTGTCACCAGGCGCCAGCACCGTGCACAACTGAACTGGGTCAGAATAAGAAGAGGATTGTGAGAAGTGTCAATGGGTCCAGATATATGGGGTCGGAGAAGTGTTGAAGTGATAGGTGCCTTATTGATTAACCTTGTAACGTCCACAAGAAAATTGCCTTGAGTAAGCCTGAAGATTCCCTGGAGTCAGTGTGTTGTCTGCTTTATTTACCACTGGTGCATCACACCTCAATTATATGCCTAGTGTTTCACCTACCTTCCGCAATAAGTAATCATAAGTAATGTAGTAACCTGCACATATTCTTACACTCCACTTACACATATAGATGGGTGGATACCACTGTCTTTACTAGGAAATTCTAAGAGAGCCCCCTCCCCCATATTCTTCAAAAAATACTTCTTTATTTTCTGGTCCAACGCATTTGAAATGTATTTAAGATCTCTTGATGATGATCAAATAAGTTTGAGCTTTGAGCATCTGAAATATGGGGTAAAAAATGTACCTCCCTTGACTAAGGGCAATATATATGATTCATGGCGCTTAGACATCAATTTTAAAGTGCATAAGAATAGTGTATAATGTGCCTGATTTATAAACCTGGTCTACTATGGGTTATAAATCAGATTTATCTGTCCCAGCAGTAATATGGCTGGAATTGCCATAGCGAAGCTATAAATCTATAGCTTTGTACGGTTCCAGTGTGCCCCGCCTCCCACATGCCCCCCGAAATCAGGCACATTACAAAGTGCTGCAGGCGCTCTGTAATGCGATTGATATTGACTTGTGGTAGCTTTAAAACTATAACGAATGGGGCTGTGCTAGATTTTGGGCTGAAAAGACGCCAGACTTCTGGCGCAGATCCATTCATACATATCGCTGTTAGTGTTCGAAAGAAAATATGATGGCACATTATGCAAGAGTATATATAGTAAGCCTATATTCAGTAACAACTTGTTGTAATGGAACAGTTATCACTCTTAACCACTGGGAAAGGTTTCCAAAAGGTCAATATTTTGTCATTAGAAGAAATTTAGAGAGGGCCTCTCATCCATCTACCCAGAATGGTGCTCTGCAAAGGGTTGAGTTACTGCTTGGCTTTAAATTTCTAGTCAAGTTTAATGGTTCTTTAATGGGCTGGATGTTACTTTAAGGAATGCTACTTCCAAAAATTTGTGCCTAGCACTCTTCTTTAGCGCTTATTTGAAAAGGCAAGAAAAAGAGAAAATTTAGATGAGGTGGGCAAAACCATCTACATGATGTGCTACAAAAAAGGGAAACACCAGTGTCATGTTATGTTTGGGGCAAACATTCAAGAGACATCTATAAATGTCTGAATAAATGACAACAGGGATCTGCTCCCGATCGTACAATGCTGGTTCGGGTGGAGGAGATGCTACAAATAGAAAAAGCGCAGCTGGAGTCCTTTTAAGAAAATACACTGTAAGACACTATAAGTCAGGTGCTCACCTGGTATAGCTGTACGATTACGGTACAGCACGAGAACTAGTAGTGTTTTATGACAGTGGAATAGAAGATAAGCAGCTCCCGTCCGCTCCCGCCGATGAGCGCCACGAGGACGCCAGGGTTCGTGAAAACTGAAGAATAGTCCTAGATACCTTGGACTAAAATATAGGAATGGCTTGTAGGAGCGCTACGGGGGAAGAAACACTCTTTAAATTATAAGAGTGTATTTTTTACAAGAATTTATTTAACAAAGCATTACGCGTTTCGTGGACTACAATCCACTTCCTCAGATGCCTAGTATCTAATGAAAAAAAGGTTACATTTATACACATCCGTATTGGAACCGAGGCTACGTTTGTAGCAATAGATAAACAATTTGTTTCATTCATAAAAAGAGAAGCATATGTAAACTAATTTGCTACATCTCAATAATAAAAATGTATATAAATACATAAAAGACCTATAAATACTTCTATATTATAATAACATTAAGAAAAATTTTTATTAAAATACTATGAATTAAAATAAAAAACACGTAAAATTATATATATATATATATATATATAAATATATATTATGATAAATATGAAATATATATATGAAAAACTAGTATAAAATAGATAAGGGTATTTATTTTTCCTAATTGTAATTTAGATGATCGTCTCCTGCACTTCATTGAGACCATAGGGCTTAAGGGTGTTAATACGATACATCCAGTATATTTCTCTTAAACTCAATTTTTTGTTTCTATCTGGGATATAAGAAGGGATCTGCTCTATGGGTTGGATGTTAAAAATGGGGTCTCTTGTATCATGAGCTTCAAATATATGTCTAGGCCAACTTTAAACTGATCTTCCATGCAGTACATCATAACGATGGTTTATGAGTCTCCTAGATAATTTGTTAGTAGTTTTGCCTATATATTGGATCTTGCAGCTACAAGTAATTAAATAAATTACAAAGGAACTAGCACAGGTGAGGTGATCTTTGATTTTAAAAACCTCCCCCGTGGATGTAGATGTAAATTGGGCGCTCGTGACAATTTGATTACAACATTTACAATTATTGTGATTACATGGGAACGAACCTTTGGGGGCAGATGGATTTTGGGTAGACATATCATCTCTATGTTGTTTTAGTCTTGAAGGTGCTAAAGTGTTCTTTAAGGTTTTAGCTCGTCTGTATACAAATTTAGGGACTGAAGGTAATATACCTTTCAGGCCAGGATCTTTAAGTAGGAGACCCCAATGTTTTTTGATGATATTCTGTATTATCCTATACTGAGAGGTATGTGTTGTTACAAAACATATATCAAATTTATTTTTCTCTTTAGGTTTAACTGTTTTTCCAAATAAGTGGCTTGACTATTAGTTTCTGCTTTTTTTCATGGTCCCTTCTAATAGTCTTACAGGGTAATTTTTCTGTATAAATTTATTTGTAAGCGCACTAGCTTGTATTTGGAATTCTTGTTCCTCAGTACAATTCTTTTTTATCCTTCTATATTGACCGAAAGGAATGTTTTTAAGCCACTTTTTTTGATGATTCGAGTGAAATGACAAATAGCTGTTAGAGTCAGTTTGTTTGAAATGTGTCTTAGACTTAATTTTTCCTTCTTTTATTTATAAATGAAGGTCGAGAAATATTATTTCTGTTTGGCTAAACGTAGCCGTAAATTTGATACCCCAAGTATTACTATTTAGGAAATTGACAAAAATCATTTAGGGTGGTAATGGGGCCGTTCCAAATTAAGATCAGGTCGTCGATAAAACGTCTGTAATATTTTATATGTTTTCTATATGGATTAGTAGGACTACTGATATGGCTATCTTCGAATGCACCCATAAATATATTCGCCACAGAAGGGGCTACCCGCGTCCCCATAGCCACTCCTACTTTTTGATAATAGTGAGAGTTGTGGTATTTGAAATAATTATTTTTTTAAAATTAATTCTAGACCTTTCAATAGAAAATTTTTAAATTGAACTGAAAAAATAGGTTCCGTATCCAAACTATTTTTAACTTTCAATAAACCGAGTTCGTGTGAGATATTTGAATAGAGCGATGTTACGTCAAGCGTCACTAATACTAAATTTTCATTCCATTTAGTACCTATTATATCCCTCAAGATGGAGTCGGAGTCTTTCAAAAAACTAGGTAATCTCTCTACCAAAGGTTTCAACTGGGTATCGATGAAATGTGATAAATTGGAAAGCACGGAATGTATGCCTGATATTATTGGTCTACCTGGTGGGTTAATTTGACATTTATGAATCTTAGGGAGGTGGTAATAGAAAGGAACAGAATTATTATCAGTGATCAAAATATTTTTTCCTCTTTAGTAATTGTCCCCTCATCGTAACTTTTGGAAATAAAATCATTATTTATATCTTTCAGCATATCGTGCACTGACGGAGCCACTTCTTCATAATAAAAATTATCATTTAAAATGCGCATAGCCTCTTTATTATAATCTTCGTAATTTTGAATCACGATAGCACCGCCCTTGTCGGCGTTCCTAATCAATATCTCTTTATTTTCAGATAGAGAATTTAGAGCATGTTTTTCTTTTTGGCTCATATTAGATTTTTGTTTAGGATTTTTCTGAATTACTCTAAGATCACTAACCACTAGATCAGAAAATACTGGGATAAAATTCCCTTGGGAAGTGGTAGGGTAGAATTTGGATTTGGTTTTTACCCCAATTCCCAAACGTCCCATATTTTGTTCTTCTGGAGAAATATCTGTACTTTTAATAGTTTTTTTAATATTGAAAAAATCTTTTTAGGGTAAGATTTCGAATAAATTTCTGCACGTCCTGAAAGACGATAAAGTCATCTATATGATCGTCTGGGCAGAAACCCAGAACCTTTTTTAGTACCTTTATTTGCATGGGGGTAAGTTGGTGGTTAGATAAATTAAATATTTTTTCTGAATGATCTATATTTGTCTTTTGAAGTTTCTTAATTCATATTTTTCTCTGTTTGATTAGGGATTGGTGTCTTTTTTTTAATAAATTTGTAGACTCTGCAATCCCCTATGTCCTCGTTTTTTTAGTTTTCTTTTTCTGTCTAGTGGTGAATTGAGGTTTAGGGGGACTGGTGTGAGTTGGGTTGAAAAGTTTTTCTCGATGGTATTGAAAACATTCAGAGTCTGATTGAGTCCTAAAAAAGATTGACTAGTTGTGGGAGGTGAAGGGACATAAGAGGTGTCAGGGGTGTTAACAATTTCTGAAACGTGAATATCTGCCTGAGTGAGATCTATAATCTGTATCGGTGATTTGGGGGGATTTTTGACATCACCAGGAAGTGAAACTGGTACAGGTTGTGTAGTATTTTCTTGTGACTCCAAGGATGGTACAGAGCTCTGTGTCGAGTGAATTTGTAACAAAAGTGCAGTAGTATTCTGCAATGTTGACGGTAGGGAAAGAATGGATTCATTAGAAATATCTGGTATGGTCAATTCTCCACTAGTAGTAATTTCCATCGATGGTAAAGTATTTTCTACAAGTGTTGAAACATTTACTGAAGCAATCTTAGTGTTAATAAATTGCTGTGATAGAACAGGAAAGGGTGCTTTGTTGTGATCACTATTTTTAGTACCGGGTAAAGGGCCTACATGTGGTTTGGGAACTGGTTTCCTCATATTGGAATTGTGAAAATATCTAGGACTGGAATTATTATTAGCAAAATTCCTCTTAGAATAATTATTACTGTTTTTCCTAAAACTGGTGAGGTGAAGGGTGGGGAGAATGGTGTTGTGGATAATGGGTTCTAACTACCTCATTATATTGTTTAGGTCGGACTACTGGTGCATGGCTATCCTCTGAAGAACCCTCAGCTCAACTGGAAGTCCCAGGTAAGTTACTCATGATATTATTTTTATTTTTATGTTTATGTAACTGTGGGTTTTCCTTATTTATTCTATCTCGTGATAATGTATGCAATTTTTTATTTATTACATCGAGTTCATTGCATTTAAGATTAATTATAATTTTCTGTTCAAAGCTATTATATAATGGATGGGAAGAATATTCTGAAAATGATTTCATAATAATAGAGATCTCATTAGCTAAAGACACTCCTTTCTCTTTTCTTTTTTGAACAAGTAATGACATCAAATTTACAGAGCATTTATCTAGATGGTTTTGCTATAATTTATAAAAATCGACATCTCTGTGGGGAAAAGGGTTGGGTTTGAAAATTTTTAAACCTGGTGGAATAATATCCTCTTTTATATACATTTCCAAAAATGTCGCGTCAATATGTTGAAAACTTTCGACAAGCAGTAATTTTTCTAAATCTCTAAATATACCATAAAAAGTCTGGGTGTCCTCCTCTGAGAACATTTTGGAGGTGTTATTCGTTGTCGTTTCTCTGGAATATATGTCCGATCCTGTAATGAGTTTCTCCATCAGCTGGTTTCTGGAGGAGTGTCTTCGTTGTAAATATTCCATATTTTGGATGTTTTCGCTCAGTATAAGGAAAAAAGAAAATAAAAAAGATAGTGCAATATTTTATAGAAAGGCGAAATTAGTAGTAAAAATTCGGTATGATGAATTAATCAATCCAATACTGTGTTTAGAAGGTAAGAATTACCGCTCACCTTCTTCTTAATGTTCTTAATGTTATTATAATATAGAAGTATTTATAGGTCTTTTATGTATTTATATATATTTTTATTATTGAGATGTAGCAAATTAGTTTACATATGCTTCTCTTTTTATGAATGAAACAAATTGTTTATCTATTGCTACAAACGTAGCCTCGGTTCCAATACGGATGTGCATAAATGTAACCTTTTTTTCATTAGATACTAAGCATCTGAGGAAGTGGATTGTAGGCCACGAAATGCGTAATGCTTTGTTAAATACATTCTTGTAAAAAATACACTCTTATAATTTAAAGAGTGTTTCTTCCCCCGTAGCGCTCCTACAAGCCATTCCTATATTTTAGTCCATGGTATCCAGGACTATTCTTCAGTCTGAATAAATGCATACATGTGATGAGAAGTCACATACATCGTAAAACTACAAATAAAAGTACATCTTCCCGCACAAGAAATGAAACCTCTCACAGGTCTAGCGAGGTAAAAATATATTTATTTATTTATTTATTTAGTTATTTATTTATTTATATTTATTTAATATATTTCACAGAGGAAGAGGAAGACAGAGGAAGACGTGTCCAGGCTTCTCTCGTCTGCTCGCCTCACCACCTGCTCCAGTGACCCCATTCTCTCCCACCTCATCCAGTCTATTTCCCCAGCTGTCCTCTCTACACTTGCAATCTGCAACCTTTTTCTCTCTACTGTGATCTTTCCATCTTCATTTAAACACTCTGTAATACCCCTTTACTGTTAAAAACCTTTTTGCTGTTGGGGTTTCACAGGGATCGTTTCTTGGTCCTCTCCTCTTTTCAATCTACACAGCCCCCATTGGACAAACCATCAGCAGATTTGGCTTTCAGTACCATTTCTATGCTGATGACACTAAATTATACACCTCCTCCCGTGACAACACTTCTGCCCTGCTTCAAAACACCAGTGATTGTCTGTCTGCTTTCTCTAATTAAACTTTCTCTATATTAAACTAAACCTCACTAAAACTGAACTTCTAGTCATCCCACTATGTACTAACCAACCTCACCCTGCTGTTTTTGTTTCTGTGTGTGGTACCACCATAACTCCTAGGCAGCAGGCCCGCTGTCTTGGGGTTATACTAGATGCCAATCTGTCCTTCACTCCCTATATTCAATCCCTTGCCTGCTCCTGTCACCTGCACCTTAAGAACATCTCCAGAATCCGTCTTTTTCTCACTGTGGAAACAACTCAAAACCTCATTGTTGTTCTTATTCTTTCTCGTCTTGACTACTGTATCTCCCTGCTTATTTGTCTCACTCTCTGCAAACTCTCCCCTCTACAATATGTCCTGAATGCAGAAGCCAGGCTCCTCTTTCTTTCCAGCCACTACACTGATGCCTCTACCCTGTGTCAGTCACTGTACTGGTTGCCCATCCAGTACAACATAAAACTCAAAAAAATAAACATAAACATAAAATATAAATTCATCACTCTCACCCATAAAGCTCTCCACAGCGCTGCACCCTCCTACATCTCCTCCCTCATCTCTGTCTACCACCTTACCTTGTCTCTCCACTCTGCTGATGATCTGAGATTACATGCCTCAGTCATCCAAACCTCTCATGCCCATCTTCAAGATTTCACACGTTCTGCATCGGTTCTCTAGAACATGCTACCGTGGGTGTAATCCTCAAAGTTTTAAGAGGGCCCTGAGAAAATGTCTTCTCAGTCTGGCCTACCACAATTCCTAATTGCAAACCCCACACTCTCTAGCGCACACATTCATCACTCCCCATACTTTGGCACTTATCTGTATTTAGATGTAATGTCTGGGTGTCAGGTTCATCCAATTGTTATGTTAACCACCACAAATTTATGAAATATGGGGGGGACCATTGTAACTTGCATTTTCTCACTTCGTCTCACCAATACACCCTAATAATTGTAAGCTCTCGTAAGCAGGGCCCTCACACTTTGTGTTTCATCTGTAAGTAGCTTTTCACTGTATAATATCTGTATTTTTGTCTGTAGTTATACCCTCCAAATTGTAAAGTGCTGCAGAATATGTTGGCGCTATATAAATTAAGATTATTATTATTATTATTATTATTTAAAAATAAGTTATCACACGCAGATAAATAAAAAAAAAAAAAAGGTTTTGTTTTCTAAAATATTAAAACGTGCAATTTTGTTTCTCTTTCCATTCAACTACAAATAATTTAAACTTTGGTTTCCCAATCCATCATATGGTGTATTGGTATCATTAAAAAATATAATATGTCACCGTGACGACCACTTTTCTGTATCACGTGGTTACCAGCTCCGGCTGCCCCCCCCACCTCCCTCCTTACCCTGTCTTTCCGGGTTTTATACTGTTACTTAGCCTTTTTTCGAAAGGCTTAGTGGGTTCTGGCTGGCCTTTGCTTATAGTCATCGAGCACTATGATCAGATGGACCACGATAGGTCGAAAAGCTTCACCCATCTCGCCTATGTCATGGTGGACTTCTAAAATCTTAACACCGCTACTGAGATCTCCGGCAAAGCGGTCAGGACTTTTCCTTTATCTCCCTACTGGTCCTATGGGTGCCTAATTTGATACTGGGCTCAGACCAAAAAAGGGATCAGATACTCTCCTCTTCGTATGAGATTGCTATTCCTGATTCGAGTACGTCATAAAATATCACTATTCTAATCTCTCTTTAGACTATCTTTGTCAGATCACAACAAATCCACACCATGTTTTTGCTTACCGTTGTTCATGCACATAAATGTAACTAATCTTTAATGCTCATATGAATGTTTTATGTTCATTCTTTCTTCAATAAAGATGCTTTTTGAATACGAAAAAAAATATATATATGTCCTTCATAAGATAACATCTCATTTGGCTATGATCATGTAAAAATAAAAAAAAGTCATGGCTCTTGGAACCTGAGGAAGCAAGAAACAGGAACACTGAAAATAGGCTGGTCAGTATAGATTTAAATGTGACCTGAGGTGCTACTCATTGCTTAGAGATTAAGATAAATCCTTCTCTTGTTCCTGTTTAGTTGTACTGCTTTTGCATTCAATTTCTAAATCTAACCATGTTCTTTAAACAGTATGGGCCACCTGTATGAACCTGTTTAGGTCTATAACTCACTTTTGCCCATAGGTTACTATGGGCAAAAGAGTGAGTTTTAGACCTAAACAGTTTCATACATGTGGCCCTATGTGTTGTTCTGCTCCTGGTGAAAGCATTTGACTCCTGATGACTATGATTCTGTTTTTTTTTCCAATGGCCTGTCTCATTCTCATGGTATGTTTAGATGATGGAATTCAGCACTGCAAATGTCAGCATTGGAAATTCTGAACTTATAAGTGCCTCTTGTACCCTATAATGGATGGTGATTTAGGGATTCAACATTGTGGAAAATCTGTGTCATGTGGACCATGACGCTGATTTTCCATAGGGTATAATGCAAGTTGGAATACTGTCAAATTAGATGCTGATTCTGAGGCAGATCCCGCACTGATTCTGCCCCAGAATCAGCGTCCAAAGTCCGATGCCATCTTAATAATGCTGGACTGCGGTTTTTGGCGCACACGTGCTAAAAATATGTAGTCGGTTTTTGAATGTGCCATCAACCCTGTACATCGAATGTACGGCAAAACAATGGCTATCCTGCGTAAGATCCAGCAGATGTGAAAATCCACTGGAATATGAGGGATTTTTAAACTGACCTGAAAAAATCCATGCTGTGTAGGCTGCAGCACAGATTTTTCATTATGGTCTACACAGTGCGTGGTACAGTCAGACTTTTCTCGGATTGTAAATACTGAATCCACGGTATATCCTATGACAAACCCATGCTGTGTAGACATAGCCTAAGATTTAGCACCTCAGTCTAGCAGGCATTAAACAGATTATAGCTAGAGATGGAAGAATTTCTCAAAAATTCGATTCGCCAAGTTCGCCGAATTTTCCTACAAAATTCGTTTCAACCCGAAAAAGTTCAGGACGAATCGCGTTAAAAAAGCAGCTATTTCCTGGCTGCACAGAGCCTGCAGGGTGCTGTAGAACATTGTGCCATGCTTAAAAATGCAGAGGGAGTTTGGTTTGGTCTTCATACAATGCTGTGTTTTAGTATAACATGCACATGACTGCCGCCGCTCTTAGAATCACTTCACTCGAAAATTCCCTGGGCACTTACAGGGACAAAACTGACCAAAAAACTGAAGTGGGAACGCAGCCTGACAAGGTAACGTCAGCGCCAACTGGAAAGAAACGAG
Source organism: Phyllomedusa bahiana (assembly GCA_025379985.1). Lineage (NCBI taxonomy): Eukaryota > Metazoa > Chordata > Amphibia > Anura > Hylidae > Phyllomedusa > Phyllomedusa bahiana. Next base: position 206,526 of record JAODAL010001476.1, on the reverse strand, counting down.
CTGAGGGCTAAGATACTACAATAGCGTCAAAGAACACAGTAGTAGATTACTGGAGCCGCCACAGATCGCAGCACAGTAAGGGGACAATGGCAATAGCCACGCTAGGGAGTGAAATCTAAGTAGGTCCTGGGTTGGACTTGCTGCGGTGGGAGTCTACCAGGTCGATAACCCTGACGTGACTTGCTTGCGGTGGCAGCCGAGGTGTAGCGAGGTACAAAATCGTAAGGTCAGGCTTGTCCCTGGAGTCGGGGACAAGCGTAAGGTCAGGACAGCTGGCAAGGATCGTGGTCAAGGGACGGAGGCAAGAGGAACGGTACACGGATATGACAGACGAGGCTCAAGGAGGAGGCGGAGGCGGTTTTTACTTTCTGTAATTTGGACATACGATTCAAATTCTTCATACTGAAGATGCTCATCCAAAGCCAGTTTTGCAGCATTTGCTTTTGCTTCACCATTCCAGTTTTGTGCTAAATTCCATCACTAATGGCACCGAATGCAAAATACACCTAAAATATTCCCTGTAGTTAAGGTCTCCTTCAGTTCAAGTACGCTGCATTTGAACAAATTGGTGTCCCGCAGAAACTGGATTCAAACTACCAGGTTTATACTTCATAATAAACTGTATTGGACCTTTTTTAGGTATTAATAATGAAGCTGATGGAAGTAGAATTTCCTTGGCCAAAAATGCTTTCGGAACGTTAGCAAGCTGACTAGGGAGGATTTCTCTATAGTACTTGAGTTTGTCCTCCTTCTCAGCAGCTGGAAAAAAGCTCCCACTTTGGACCGGTAGCGAGGGTCCAAGAGGGTGGAGAGGCAGAAGTCATCCCTCTGCCGCATGGTGACTATTCGGCTGTCACTAGCCAGGAAAATCAGCATGCTGAGGGTCATGTGCGCAAGTGATTCTGAGGGACATTCCTGCCTCCATCTCCACTGTATACTGCCACGGTGCTTGGGGGGACGTGGCACAATGACAGAGTGTGGAGGTCACGGCAGCAGCCACAGCAGCAGCATGAGGTCAGAGAGTGGCAAAATGACAAAGTGTGGAGGTGACAGCATCAACAGCAGCAGCAGCATGAGGTCAGAGAGTGGCACAATGACAAAGTGTGGAGGTGGCAAAAACAGGAGTTTGCCACAGAGTGGCACACTGACAGAGTGTGGAGGTCACGGCAGCAGCCACAGCAGCAGCATGAGGTCAGACTGTGGCACAATGACATTCTGGAGGTGGCAAAAACAGGAGTAGGCCACAGAGTGGCACACTGACAGAGTGTGGAGGTCACAGCAGCAGCCACAGAAGCAGCATGAGGTCAGACAGTGGCACAATGACATTCCAGAGGTGGCAAAAACAGGAGTAGGCCACAGAGTGGCACAATAACACAGTGGGGAGGTGACGGCATCGACAGCAGCAGCAGCATGAGGTCAGACAGTGGCACAATGACAGAGTGCGGAGGTGGCACAAACAGGAGTAGACCACAGAGTGGCACAATGACAGAGGGTGGAGGTCACGGCAGCAGCAGCAGCATGAGGTCAGACAGTGGCACAATGACACAGTGTGTAGGTCACGGCAGCAGCCACAGCAGCAGCCTGAGGTCAGACAGTGGCAAAGGACCCCAGTGTGGAGGTCCCCGGCAGCAGCCACAGCAGCAGCATGAGGTCAGACAGTGGCATAATGACACAGTGTGGAGGTCACGGCAGCAGTCACATCAGCAGCATGAGGTCAGACAGTGGCACAATAACACAGTGTGAAGGTCACGGCAGCAGCCACAGCTGCAGCATGAGATCAGAGAGTGGAAGAATGACACAGTGTGGAGGTAACGGCATCAACAGCAACAGCAGCATGAGGTCAGAGAGTGGCACAATGACAGAGTGTGGGGGTCACGGCAGCAGCAGCAACAGCATGAGGTCATAGAGTGGCACAATGACAAGGTGTGGAGGTGACCGCAGCAGCAACAAAAGCAGCAGCAGCATGAGGTCAGAGAGTGGCCCAATGACACAGTGTTGATGGTACGGCACCAGCAACAGCAGCAGCAGCAGCATGAGTGTGGAGGTGGATGGCAATACCAGTCCTTGGTAAAGATGGTGGTAGGCAGATGGAGAAACTGGCAGCAGATATGTGGCATCAGGCGGATGGCAGCATCAGAATAGTGGCTGAGGCAGGTAGTTTGAATCCAGACTCATTTCTCAAAGTTTTGGTGAGGCGTCATGGCTGACGCGTAAGGCATTGGTGTGTGGAAATCCATGCCAATCCACGCCCGATTCATCTTGACAAAGGTCAGTCGTTCCACATTTCCGGTGGAAAAGCGGGTTCTCCTTGGGGTAAAGATGGTCCCCGCCGCACTGAACATCCGCTCTGACGCCACACTACTGGCCGGGCAGGACAGCTTCTCCACTGCAAACTTGGCAAGTTGCGGCCAAACATCCAGTTTGGCTGCCCAGTAGTCCAGCGGATCTTCTAACTGGGGTGGCAGAGTGCTGTCCAAGTAGGTCACGACCTGTTGGTTCAGGGTCTGTTCCAGGTCCTGCTGCTGCTGGCGAGTGGTTTTCTCACTAGGCGGGTGAAGGAAGCTGCTCATCAGCGACTCCAGACTTAGGTTGCTGCTGATGGAGCTGGCACTGCTCCTACCCCCCACCCCCCCCGTCCAACAGCAGCCGTGGCAGTTGTACGTGAGCACTGAGGAACCACCAGGTCAGACCTGTCAGAGGATGGATCATGCTGCACATAGGCAGCGGCCAATTGACTACAGAGGATTTCTCTATAGTATTTGATTTTATCCTCCTCGTCAGCAAGCTGGAAAAAAGGCTCCCCATTTTTCACCTTAGTGATTGAGGGTCCACGAGGGTGGAGAGCCAGTAGTCCATCTCTCTTGCCGGATGGTTGGACCTATTCGGCTTGTTCACTACCATGCAAAATCAGCATGCAGCGGGCCATGTGCGCAAGTGACTCTGAGGGGACTCCCTGCCTCCATCCCACTGTATACAGCCACGGTGTCTTCGAGTCATCTGCCTCGTCTTCCTACTCCATCCTATCTCTCCAGGCGCTCCTGCTCCTCCCGCTCCTGTCGACCGTTGGTAGTAAAACCCACTAATTTCGATACCAGACAATGGCCTGTGCTCCACGTCCTCGCTCCTCCCTCCCAGTTCAGTCCCCACCAGACTCCTGTGGCCGCGGAGATGTGAGTTCGCCATCGTTCTCCAGTCCCCGCCCAGACAGATTTTTCCAGCATCTGTTTCCAGAACATGAAAGCAGTGTAATGACGTTTATCATCCCGCTAGTCCTGTGACTGACAAATAACATGGCCTCCTCAAATGGCCTCAGGCAAACGGCAGGTGTCACTCATGACTTCCACTGCGTGACATCAAAGGTTACACAGGGGAGTAATTCCTTCCGACGCAGATCATCAAAAAATCGTTAATGACTAGATGTAGAGCGATTACGTTGAACCATCGACATCGGTCCCGATGGTCGATTAGTCCCCCGACCATGCATCGCAAGATAGTCGATAGTGAGTGGGTCGATTATGGAGCGATAACCATTAAAAGGTTCTATGGAGGAGCAACAAACACCTTCAATTTCTTGTACAACCCCAAGAAAAACAGGACTGGAGAAGCTGGAATTAACATCCACTAACATTCAAATGGATTACGTGCTACATCTTAGGCAACACAGCTTAGGTATAAAAGCCACAGAAAGAAAATCACAAAAAGATTCACTATCCCTGGTCTTGTACACAACACATGACCCTTTAAACCTGCATCACGCCCACGAAATTAAAAAGTGCCATAAGGTCAGTATTGATTTGAAATCCTAACATCTTACAATCACATGCCCTTGAAACACCCTTTCCTTGAACGCAGCATGAGCCCCAAACCTGCAAGAACCCCCCCATATTTAAAAGTGCCGGAAAAAAGAAGTCTTTTCAACCACCCAAAACTAATATCCCATGCCAGATATTGACCAAAACAAGTCCTGGGCCACAGCATGCGCCCCAAAACCTGAAATTACACCCCCATTCAAAAGTTCCTAAAAAGTAGTATCCCTTTTACCAACCACCATTTTATAGTTTAACAGTACCTATCCAAAGACATCAGACCAGTGCCACAGCATTGAGGCCCAAACCAGCATGACCCCTAAAGATAAAAAAGTGCCGGAAAAAGGAGTCTTTTATCAACCAACCATTTTAGTTGAAACTTTGGCGCATTGACCTATATCTGTCCTGTACCGCATAAATGACCGATAAACCTGTCTGACCACAGATTAAAAAGTGCCGGGTGTAAAAGGAGTGCTTTTCAACCACCAAAATACTTATCACAGTACCAAGCCACACCCAGACCTTTACCCGCATGAAAGCACCATACACCCAGTACTTCCACCACGCAGAGAAGACAGATCCGGTAAAAGGAGTCTTATGAACCCCCCAAAAACTTAATCCAATTCCCAACCCTAAATCTGTCCTGAACGCGCAGAATAGACCATAAACACCTGTCTGACCCACAGATTAAAAAGAGCCGTGAACTAGAGACTATCAACCACCCTTTTTAGTTAATCACTGGACAAAATACTGTCCCTTCCTAGTATGCGTGTCTTTTACCCCTGGGGGCACGAATGAGTGCGGACCATTTGAGCTTTGCACTTGAAATACTGGTGTATTACGTCCTTTTCCACCCGGTGCCCTTTTTTTGCTTGGGCATTCTTTATTCTTATTTTACTCAACGTTGCTAGAAGAAATTTGTCTCTGTACGTTTGTTCTCGTATGTCCCGTGCTCCATACGTCCATGTCATCTGAACTAACCTATCATCTGGTCCAAGTGTTTTCATTGGTCAAGTTTAAACCATCGCCTGTACAATTCAGAGGAATTTTTTTATACCACAATTCTGTAACACATGCAAGTTTTTTTATAGTTATTAATTCTAGAAAACACAATTTTAAAATAGGATGGAATCCCACCATTGTCTTTTGTTTCTTCCTCGATTTTAATTGTATTAAATGGGTTGGTTCTCAATACATGGATTGAATAGCAATGTTAAAGATCTTGCAAAAAACAAGTTATTTTTGCAATATGTGGGTCCATTAACAGTTGGGTCCTACCTATTCCCTGTTTCTGACGACACCATCACCCTTGAGCACTCATTGACAATTGTGAGATGAGAACAAATGGCTGTTATGAAACAACATTTTTTTTTATAATAGAAACCAGTATATAGCTGCACTTCAAAGCAAAATCCCCCCCAAAAAATCAAAGCATGACCGTAGACGGCCACTTTGGACACTTGTGAATGAACAAATGTCTGGAAGAAACAACATTTTTTTGTTAATAATAGGACCTGTAGTATTGCTGCATTTCAAAGCAGCAATGACCCAAAAAATTATAAAAATGACTTCTCAGCCCCTGTTAAAAATGTGAGGGAGAAATGCCCTTAGAAAGCCACATTTCTGTTCCGAAGGAGCCATGATTTATTGCTGTATCCGTGTCACAGCAACAAACCCCAAAGAAAATTATAAATATGACTTCTCAGCCACGTAATAAAAATTGTGAGGGAGAATTGCCACTTAAAAGCCACATTTCTGTTCCAAAGGACCATAATATAATAGCTGTAAGACTCACAGCAACATGACCTCAAAAACCATTGACACAATTGTCGAAAACTTCTAAAGATAAAGTGAGTAAATGGGGAAAACGGTGTTGTCATGAAACCCTTCTGTCTTTTAACAGACTCCTCACACAGCAAAACCAGCAAAATGAACTGTTGGGGAAAAGAAATAAAAAATTGCAGTTAAGGGAAATTATCATTTTAAAAAAAATTTTCAAGAGGACCATTTCTGTTTGAAGGAGGAATGTGATTAGACCCGGCAACTAACGGTGACGCTCGGCAATTTTGGGCCACAACATCATCAGAGTTATCCATGCCTGATCATCTTGAAAGAAAGTGCAAACGATCCACATTATCTGTGGAAAGCGGATGGTTTTGTGTCTGTAATGACTGTCGTCCAGCTGTGCTGGAAGGTCCCGCTTTCTAGATAATGACGCTGGCTGCTGTGGCATGACACACCTCTAGGCGTGGCGATCTGAGCACGGGCCATCCGACTCAATTTGGAAAACCCAGGGAAGTTTATAAGGGTTCCGCGGAACATACATACAAAAACATACGGTGGTTGGAGTGAAGCAGATAGTCGTGTCACGCAGTGGTATCTTTAAGCTGATCATCTTGTGTTTGATGTGTGCCCTTAATTGCAAGGCGTTGGTGAGGGTGGTAAATAAAGATAGCCAGAGTGTCAACCATTAGTGCTTCTTGCCACCTTGCCTGCTGCTGCTCCTAGCCCGCAAAAGACGGCTACTGTGGGCACTCTAGCTGTTCTTTCCAGTCGCTGCGATGTTGTTCCCACACAGCCGAAGACATGTGAGGAACGTGAAGCAGGACGCCAAACAGATGACTACCTATTTGATCAAATCCAGCAAGGTCTCCATTTTCCTGCATTTTACTCTCTATTTGGGGTGGGTGGAAGGAAATGCAGAGTTTGTGTTTTTGTACCGCGGTGATCCAGGAGGGTGGCCACCAGTAACGTTGTTACATTTTTTGATGGCCGTTAATTAATGCGAGGATCATGTTTTGAGTGAAAATGGAGCACCAAGCACTCATGTGAGAGATGGAGCCAAATTTTCCAAGCCTCTGGTCGAGGGGCACTAGCAAACGGATCTTTCCTCATCTTTCCCTCCTTCGCGCCACAAAATCCCCCCCTCCGCCTACCTCTAGTCCAAGGTCAGGACAGTCGAGTCACATCGGTGGTCTATGAATACCGTCCATCCTCCTCCGCAGCCTCCGCCACAGCTTCAACACAGCCCTGAACTTGCTTGAGAGTTAAGCAGACCCTGATAGCTGATATATGCTCCACCTATTGCACTAGCTCTGGTAACCCGAACCAATGCCTAATGAAGAACAGGATGAAATTGTGTGAAAGCCAGTGTCCGAGGCTCTTGTGGGATTTGACGGAGAGGAGAAAGGCTCCTTCCTGCATCTGTGTCCGTCTCTTCCCTCCGTCGCTGACGGGATCTTGTTGTTTTTCAGAGTGTCCAAGGGAAGCGTTCGTTTCCAAGAAACTAAGATACCGACAATGCTCATATGTCTTGACAATGGGCATTTGTCCGCACTGACCAAATTTGAGGCGTTATTCTTCAATAACTGGCAAGGATGGTGCAGAGTCTTTCTCGGTCTGCCTCTCATCTCTCGAGTGTGCTCAACACCCCTATGGGTTCCAACACCCGCTGCTTGTCAGGCCATTTAGTCACCTTCGTACTGCGTAACTTCATTTGCGCAGTGCTGGGCCGGGGACAATCGGCTGGAGGCATGTCTGGAGGGTGGAAGTTCCATGCGTGTTGCCTGCACGTCAACAATGAGAAACGGTGTTAGCACGTGGAGGCCCGGATCTGTGAGCCGTCTAGTCCTACGCAGCCCGGCTGGACGAATCCGGTTTGCGAATCATCCGGAAGAGCGTAGACTTATAGACTTCGATCCTTTACGTTCAGTCAGGTCATACCAGACCCGTGTACTCTTTAGAAATTTCACTGGTACGACAAGGTTCATGACATGTGCCAGGCCAGGGATTTTTGCTCCAGTCTACCGATCTTAAGTGGCGGCCAGCAGATATCCCACGGCGCAATGGCCCGATAGATCTCACGAGGCGCACCTGGCCTGTCACAGGAGTTCCTTGTGGGCACCAGGTCCATGCGCTTAGTCTCGTTGCGTAGGTAGCCGTCCACAGCCTCCTGACCTGTGTTGTGGTACGTTCTCCAAGAAGCATATTAATTTTAAGAGCACGGCTTTGGTTTCGTCTGGGCAACTGTGATGCCGACCAGAGGGACCTTGGTGTGGAAGAGTAACGCCCTGGCACCATCCCTCGCGGTTTTGAAGGCCCTGAGAGCCAGAACCGTCACCCCCCAAAAGGACATCCACGCCCAGTCTCAGCGCCAGTGAGCTGTCACAGATGATATAGCGGGCCTTGTCCGATGACTAACTAGTCCATGGTGGTCCGGTGGATCCAGATGGACTTTTTATTTTTCCGAGCCGACAATGCAGACAACCCGCTCAAAGCCAATATAAAAATCCACGTTTCTGTGTCCAGGGCACGGACGTGCTTTATTCTTGCAAAGACTGCCTGCGTCGGTCATCTGGAATTGGGGGCAGGCCATGGCCATGATCCTTGGCGAGAACCCATCTGTGTCCACCAGACGTGAAAGGCAACATTTCCCCAAGCCAAAAGCCTGGGCAATGCCAGACATTCAGGCTTGTTGGGCTTTTGGGATGTTTGGGGTTTAAAGTGTTTCTTCTGCTTCGCCAAACCTGAAGACAGAATTCTGGCTGCATAGACATTGTTCCGCCTGTACGCGTGCAGTGTCACAAACTGCGGAAGGAGAAGTGGGTAGAGGGTCTCTGGTGGTGGCTGTGTGGTACTTCTGGGCGAATAGAGTGCGGATGTATGGCGAATCGAGGTCTGATCCCTGATCATGGTTGACTCTGAGAGAGCATTGGTGAAGCTGAGAGAACGCTTGGTTTGGTGGCGGAGGAGGAGTGAGCGGAGACAGAGGGTGTGAACGTGGGTTGGAAGGCCCGGCGTCGGTCTGGCCTTTTACAATTGGCCAAGTGTTCCCTCCATTTCAACTCAAGCATTGCGCTGCAAGTGACTAGACATGTTGGTGTGGTTTGGGTTTAAACACCTAAGGATCTTGGCCTCTACTTAGTGCTTTAACGGAATAGGCGTCAATATGACGAACGCTGGTGAATCAGAGGCTTTGCTCAAAGAAGGCCCAGGGCTTGAGTGGTCCAGGGACCTTTATTGTGATGGCTATAAAGCGAGGAGCGGGGTTTGCGGCTCTGACGTTATGGGCTGCGAAATCGTATAGCGGACTTCTAGTCGACCGGGCCCTCTCGCCTTTTTGTGGGCGGAATCCTTCTGACACTATCCCCAGTCGTCTTCTTCCTCCTCGTCCAGTGATGAAGCGCTCACTGAGAAGCAAAGATCTGCTGAAAAAGACCACGATGGATCGCAATGTCGTCACATCATCATCAACATTCACAGTGACTTGGTCGTCTTACATCTGCATGCAGGAGCTGTGTGCTACAAGCAAGAGGGTACTGCAATGCGTTGGCGACCGCTTGCCGGGATTTTTTGCCTTGATAGACCCGGCTTCCTTCTCCTTCCCTACTGTCCACCCCTCGGAGGCATCAGTAACTGGGCCGTCAGAGCAGGAGAAAATCAGCCTCATTGTCCTCGTTGATCTTTTTAACTATGCCAACTTGACGCCCAACCACCGCTTTTGTCATCCAAAGAGGTCTACGAGAAAATGGATTTGTCCACATGTGGTGTGGTACACGAGTTTACATTTGGGCTTGCTTCAAAGTTGAGGTCGGCGATGCTGGTGATGCAGATTACAGCGACATTTGTAGGCCGTGACAGTCTGGAGGACAGATGAGTGTAAACTGCTGGTGCAGGTTGCAGATAAACCACTGTAAGTGACGAGATTTGGAGACGAATTTTTATTTACCTGAGATTAACACGCGGGCCCTGTAACCCGCATGACAGGGGCCTGAACGGGACCTGGGCCAACAGACAATACCTCTGGCATTCATGTTGGTCCTTCGCCAGCACTGGAATGGAGCACCTTCTCTCGTACCTCTATCTACCTCCATGATGCCTAACCCCTCTCGTTTGCTCGCGTTACCCACCCTGACTTTCGGATGCGCGTCCATGTTCAGAGAATATAAAAATTTGGAGAAGGATGGAAGGAGTTTTTTGGAAAGTCTCTTTATAAAAAATACGGCAAATCACTAGTCTATTCGACAGATCCTGCGTCAAATCAAAACAAAATGCTGATTCAAGTATAGACTGCAAAGTAGATCTTATCAACAAACTGGCCTCGCCAAAGAGAAAAAACACGGCTATCTGAAATGTATTCGGATAGATACTGACTAGGTATTATTGGTTTTTTTGCACCTTTTGCAATTTTCACCATTGGTGCACTATAAAATTTGCTGTTAGATCAAAATTAACTGCAAAGAAAGTATCTAGCAACAAAGTCTGGCCTGCGCCAAAGTTAAAGCAAAACACTTCTCAGAAATTAATCGTATGAGTAAAAGGAATTTTTGGCACCTAACGAATTCCACCTGATAGGGTGACTACAAAATTGCTGTATTCAAATTTATTCTGCAAAGTAGATCTATCAGAAAAAGCTGGCCTGCGCCCAAAGTTAAAAAACAACATAATCTGAATGTAAATCCGGATAATAAAAGGTATATTTTTGGCACCTAATCAATTCACCTTTGGTGACTACCAAATGCTGGATTAAATTTAACTGCAAAGAAGATCTATCAACAAAGCTGGTGCCTGCCGCCAAAGTGAAAAAATGACGGATCTGGAAATGTATCGTATAAAAAACGGTATATTTGGACCTATCAATTCACCTGTGGTGACTATAAAATTATGCCTGTATTCAAATTTAAGTGCAAGCTGCCACAATGGACAACGCAGAAGTGAGTCTCCCCAAGACAAAACCACACCTAAATCCTGAAAATGTCAGACCGTACACCACCCCTCTACAATAAATTACCCCAGACCCAACGCACGGGGCATAGGTGACTATAAAATTGCTGGATTCAGATTTAAGGTTCAAGCTGCCTCAATGAACAAAGCTGTAGGTGCGCCAAAAGAGTCCAAAAAACACGTATCTGTTATGTATTCGGTATAATACAAGAAATTTTTGGCACCTTTCAATTCACCTGTGGTACTTAAAATGGGTTTCAAATATAAGTCAAGGTGGATATTAAAAACAAAGGTGGAATGGGCAAAATTAAAAATGAACACCTATCTGAAATGTTACTGTTTTAATAAAATGGATTTTGCACCAACAAAGAGACCTGCTTTATAAAAAGATGTACCCAAAAGTTCAGGCGCCCAATTCCAGGAAATATTTCAATTTTGCAGTAAATTCCACAAGTCTTGGTGAACTTTATCCAGTTTCTTTTAGGCTTGTCTGTGTTGCCCAGGGCCGCCCCCCCTCACCCCGGTCTTTACAGCGGTAGATGCTCCTTTAAAACCCTAACCTAATAAAAAAAAATTTCCCCATCCAAAAAAACTAATTGAAAAGGATCACGAAATAGTAAGGTTTTTCTTGAAAAATATTAATTTTTGCTAGCTTTTTTTGGACACAACAGAGCCACTCCTTCTGCTCTGAGCGCGAAGACACTGGGGCTTAACGGGAAAAGCTGTTTTATGTAAAAGAGGTTATGTGATTTTTCCAGCCAACCCAAACCAAAACATCCCGTCATGCGTCGCACAAAAATCCCCCCGCTCTATTCTGAAAGTGATTTCGGCCCCCAAAAAATACCGGAAGCGGAAAATGGCGCGTCTAATAGAGATGCACAGTTTTTAACCTAAATTATTGCATGATCTAAAAATTTCGATCAACATAAAAACTGTGCCGATTTAACTTTGTCGATTTAAAAATTTGCTCAACATATTATTTACCTTTTTTTATTTTACAGCGGTCCAACATTGCAGGCTGGAATTCCCCAATGGTGGAAACATCGCATATCAGGGGGTGGTTGGGGAGGGCCCTTCTGCCACTGCAAAATCATTGTAGGAAAGGTGAAGTCATGCACAGTTTCCGGCCATTTTTAGAATCTTTGAAGATGGGGGGAAAAACTTCAGGAAAACCTTTTTCACAACCATTTTTTTTTAACAATGCGCCATGAAAGGGGGGCATGGACCATCACTCCTCATTTCAGCGCGGGACACCATTTCCCCCCTGTCCGCACCTGGTTCCGATTTTTCAGTTGGCGCGGGGAAAGGCAACATCGATTTTTTTGCTGAGACGCGAGCATTCCTCCCCTTGTACTTGTTCACCGAGGCACCGGTGTAAACTGCGTGACAAAACCCCTGTCCCTACAAGTGGTAGATAAGCAGCCTTGGCAGGTGAGATGGGGGTGGAGGAGGAGGAGGCGGACATTGGGGCAAAGGCAGCAGTTTGAAACGGGGAGGAAAAAGCGGGGGTCTCCTGTCCAAGTTGTTGGTGTGGGGGGCAGGGAAACACTTCACCCCGTGGGCTGTAAAGACCTGTACGGCCCTGACCCTATTACAGCCCACACGTCCGTGCTGCTGTGCACCTTGGAACAAACTGATAAGCTCAAGGACTGGCCAACATTTTGTTTTACATATTTGTGAAGGGCTGGTACTGCCTTTTTGGAAAAGAAATTACGGCTTGGAACTCTCTACATCGGCTCGGCACAGGCCATTAATTTTCTGAACTGTGCAGTGTCCATCATTTGGAAAGGGAGGGACTGCAGTACCAACAACTTGGACAGGAGCACAGTCAGCTTCTGCACCTTAGGATTGCTGGTCGCATACTGTTGTCTCTTTGCAATCGCTTCGTTGAACGACTGCTGGCGCCATGAATAGCGAGGAGCAGGAGCATCTGGACCGGGAGATAATGGCAAAGAAAAAACGGCTCCCTTCTGCAGAGGTGGTGGAGCCTTGAGTGGCTGAAATGGCATGCGTGCCACTGGGCGCTGCTGCTGCTGTTGCTGCGGCGGCAGAATGGACCACCACATCTGTGCAACGTTTCTCCCAGGCCACCGGATGGTGACGCTGCATGTGTTGATGCAGGGCCGTGGTGCCAACATTAGCTCCCTGTCCAATATTGTATACTGGTAGCTATAAAGTTTATGCCAGTATCGTTGGTAACCCAGTGAGGAGATCTGCAGCTCCTTCTATATTAAACCACATGCATATACTGGCTAGTTACTTTTTAGGAATATAAACAATTTATTAAGAGACAAAGTAGCGAAAGCTAAAACGTAGTACAACAAGTTACTTGCGCTTTGTAGTGTAACACGATACGATCCGACTGTCCAAATATATGGTAAACATACTTCAGTAATGCAAAAGCATAGCGCTGGCGTCCCCTCTCTCTTCTAGGAGATCGCGACTGGAGCATCCAACTGAACAGACGGGCAGTGGGCGCAGGCGCGCGACGTTTTGAGAGGCTCCTCCTCCCTTTCTCAAGCGTGCTCTGCTGAACCTAAGCCTGCAATTTATACACATACAATGATAGTAAAAACATCCATTTATAAAAATGCTTTGAGACAAAGTGTTTCATTCATTCCAGCTGGAGCCAGTGTGTTCAGGTCGTATGCTCGTCATTAGCTCCCTGGCCACGCTTCACTTTCTGCCCACAGATTCTCCATATACCCATATTCGGCTCCTCCGGTGTCTTAGCAAAATACTGCCACACCGCAGAGTAGCTGATTTTACCACCAACGCTCCGCACTGAGTGACTACTACCGCCGCTGCCTCGCTGAGCCCCTGTGCTGCTACTTTTTTGGACCTGCAAAGCGGGATTTCTACCCCGTGGCTGTTTGGCTTCCGACCTCGCACTGCTGCTACCCTGCTGACTCACACCCACAATACCCACTTGCTGGCTGCACTGCTGCCTGACGCGTAAGCGGACGCCCTCTTCTCCTGACGATGATGAAGCCCTTGCTTCTCCCAGCTCCCAAATGCGGTCGGCTACATCATCATCGATTATTGTTGGATCTTCACTGCTGTCCTCCTCAACAGTCTTGGTATGCAGATGCTGACCCCTCACAACATGACCTCCCATGCCACTCTCCACATCCATACTTTGCCGCCTACTGCAAGAAGCAGGGATATCTGCCCCATTTCTTCGCTGCCAAGTAGCTGCTGACTGTCCTAAAATTGTTCATCCTCGCTGTAGAGTGGCGCTGAGCCCAGACCACATAGAAGATCTCTGGCTGAGGGAACCGGATGGGACAGAGGCGGGTTGGGACAGGTGAGGGCCGCTGACCCGGTCCCGGGCCATGCCAACTAAGGGTTGTGTCTGACGTTCCCACCGACTCTTGGCTGGGGTTGTCAGATGTCATCTGGGAGGAAGTGGATGACCTAGTCAACCAATCAAGAACCCTTGGGTTGCTGGTCAACACACAGCCGCTAGAGGACACTGTCAGTTCTGGTCTCACCGAGTGACCCCTGCTGCGACGTCCCCTTACTGTGCCGCAACCTGTGCCTGCTCCAGGAATGTTTGTGCCACTGCCTCTCGCATGTGAAGAGCCTGCCACCTCTCTGTCTGACATACTGTTTATTCAAAAATTTACAGACTCTGTTTAATGAAGATATCTGTATATGATAAATACACAAACTGTATTTGACTGCAAATGAACCCACTAACAGGTAACCTGTGGATATAAATTGAGCTAAAGAAATCACCAGGAAAAAATTAACTGGTATGTGGCGTGTAAAAACACAGTGTATTTTAATGAATAGGAAAGCACAAACAGGCTTAAATAACCCCTGGGTATAAATTGCGCTACAGAAACCACCAGGAAAAAATTAACTGGTATGTGGCGTGTAAAAACGCTGTGTATTTTGCTGAATAAGAAAGCAAAAACACGCTTAATTAACCCTCGGATATAAATTATGCTACAGAAAAAACCAGGAAAAATGTCCTCGTCTTTGGCGTTTAAAAACACTGTTTCTTTTACTGACTACAAAAGCACAAACACGCTTAATTAACCCTTGGATATAAATCGCGCTACAGAAATCTGCATAAAAAAAATCACTGGTATGTGGCGTGTTAAAACGCCGTTTATTTTACTGAATAAGAGAGCACAAACACGCTTAATTAACCCTCAGATATAAATTATGCTACAGAAATCACCAGGAAAAATGTCTTCGTCTTTGGCATTTAAAAATGCTGCATATTTTACTGACTAAAAAAGCACAAACACGTTTAATTAACCCTCTGATATAAATTGCGCTACAGAATTCAGCAGCAAAATATTAACTGGTATGTGGCATGTTAAAACGTTGTGTATTTTACTGAATAAGAAAGCACAAACACACTTAATTAACCCTCTGATATAAATTGCGCTACAGAATTCAGCAACAAAAAATTTACTGGTATGTGGCGTGTAAAAATGCTGTGCATTTTACTGAATAAGAAAGCACAAACACGCTTAATTAACCCTCGGATATACATTGCGCTAAAGAAATCACCAGGAAAAATGTCCTCGTCTTTGGCGTTTAAAAACACCATGTATTTTACTGACTACAAAAGCACAAATACGCTTAATTAACCATCGGATATAAATTATGCTACAGTAAGCAGCAGCAAAATATTAACTGGTTTATGGCGTGTTAAAACGTCGTGTATTTTACTGAATAAGAAAGCACAAACACGCTTAATTAACCCTCTGATATAAATTGCGCTACAGAAATCACCAGGAAAAATTTCCTGGTCTTTGGTGTTTAAAAACACCATTTATTTTACTGACTACAAAAGCACAAACATGCTTAAATAACCCTCGGATACAAGTTATACTACAGAAATCACCAGGAAAAATTTCCTCGTCTTTGGAGTTTAAAAACATCGTTTCTTTTACTGACTACAAAAGCACAAACACACTTAATTAACCCTCGGATATAAATTGTGCTACAGAAATCAGCATAAAAAAATGTACTGGTATGTGATGTGTTAAAACACCATTTATTTTACTGAATAAGAAAGCACAAACACGTTTAATTAACCCTCGGATATAAATGATGCTACAGAAATCACCAGGAAAAATTTCCTCGTCTTTGGCGTTTAAAAACACCGTTTATTTTACTGACTACAAAAGAACAAACACACTTAATTAACCCTCAGATATAAATTGCGTTACAGAAATCAGCATAAAAAATGTTACTGGTATGTGCCGTGTTAAAACGCCGTTTATTTTACTGAATAAGAAAGCACAAACACGCTTAATTAACCCTCAGATATAAATTGCACTACAGAAATCAGCAGCAAAATATTAACTGGTATGTGGCGTGTTAAAACGCTGTTTATTTTACTGAATAAGAAAGCACAAACACGGTTAATTAACCCTCGGATATAAATTATGCTACAGAAATCACCAGGAAAAATGTATTAGTCTTTGGCGATTAAAAACACTGTATATTTTACTGACTACAAAAGCACAAACACGCTTAATTAACCCTCGGATATAAATTGCGTTACAGAAATCAGCAGCAAAAAATTTACTTTTATGTGGCGTGTTAAAACGTCATGTATTTTACTGAATAAGAAAGCAGAAACACGCTTAATTAACCCTCGGATATAAATTATGCTACGGAAATCACCAGGAAAAATGTATTAGTCTTTGGCGTTTAAAAATACTGTTTATTTTACTGACTATAAAAGCACAAACACGCTTAATTAGCCCTCAGATATAAATTGCACTAAAGAAATCAGCAGCAAAAAATTAACTGGTATGTGGCGTGTTAAAATGCTGTGTATTTTACTGAATAAGAAAGCACAAACATGCTTAATTAACCCCCGGATATAAATTGCGCTACAGAAATCAGCATAAAAAAATTAACTGGCATGTGGCGTGTTAAAACGTCATGTATTTTACTGAATAAGAAAGCACAAACACGCTTAATTAACCCTCGGATATAAATTATGCTACAGAAATCACCAGGAAAAATTTAATTGTCTTTGGTGTTTCATTGACTACAAAAGCACAAATACGCTTAATTAACTCTCGGATATAAATTGCGCTACAGAAATCAGCAGCAAAAAATTAACTGGTATGTGGCATGTAAAAACGCTGTTTCTTTTACTGACTAAAAAAGCAGAAACACACTTAACTAACCTTCGGATATTCAATGTGCTCCAGAACTGACCAAATGGCATTAAAATATCTATGTAGCAGAATTGGACCCACACTGGACTTTAATTACAATACCCCACAAACTGAATCAATATTATAACTGATGAGGAGCAGTCTCTGATAAAAGCAGTGACTCCCCCCAAAAAATAGCTGGTAAAAACTAATTCCTTTTGTGTGAGATCTCTGCAGCAGAAGCTGCAGCACGGCACAGAGAGAGGAGTGTGAGCAGCCAGCGTCACGCTCCGGACTTATATAGTGCGGTGACGTCACAGAATCCCGCTGGTCTCTGATTGGCTTCATCTCTGCACTTGTCATTGAGGATGTTCCTTTCTTCCTCCCAGAGTTCTTTGCCCATGTAACGCCATGTGCTTGCGGCCATTTTATCAATTTAAAACACGCTTCGTTCCTGCGAATTACCACAAACTTCGACTTCGTGCAGAATCAAAGTTTTCCTGAAATTCTAAACGAATTCAACTTCGTTAGAATCGATTCGCCCATCTCTAATTATAGCTTAGAAAATCCCCATTAGGGCATATTACTATAACACTACAGTGTGTCTGGGCTAGATATACTATGGTAGAGTTCATTTATTCCCTAGAAAATGTTTTCCAGAAGTACTTGTATATGTATATCGATTTCATAATACCTTTCATCATTCATTATGCCTTGAGTCATAAACTCAATCTACAGTAATTACAAACTCCAGATGTTATTATTTATCTCCAAACATAAACTGTTCCTCCATCTCAGACATTTATGGCATATCTTGGAACCCTTTGCTTATCTTAAGAAAGAGCCTCAAAACATTTTTATAGAACAAAAGTTATGTGCGCATGTGTAGCACTCACTGTTGATTTCAATGGGAGTTCTGCTTAGCACACTCATAGCTAAAAATTCCATTGTATTTTGAACTCCCATAAGACAGAATACAAAGTGCCACACATGTTTGGCTACCTGTCCATTTGTTATTGCCTGTTCTGTTCCGGTCCCCTAACCCAGAGGTTAAGACTAGAGATGGGCGAATTTCTCAAAAATTTGATTCGGTCCCGACAAAATTAAATTCGGTCCGAATTACTTCGGGACGAATCACGTTAAAAAACAGCTATTTCCAGGCTGCACAGAGCCTGCAGGGTGCTGTATAACGTTGTGACATGCTTAAATATGCAGAGGGAGCTTGGTTTGTTCTTCATACAATGTTGTGTTTTATTATGACACGCACATGACTGCAGCCGCTATTAGAATCGCTTCACTATAAAATTCCCCCGGGCACTTAAGAGGGCAAAACTGACCAAAAAACTCAAGCGGGAATGTAGCCTGATAAAGTCATGCCAGCGAAAGCTGGAAAAAAACAAGCTGAGAGCTCAGGTGGCAACATTAGTGACAGAGGATATGGCAGCAGCCACAGCAGCAGCATGAGGTCAGACAGTGACACAATGAAATTCTGGAGGTGGCAAAAACAGGAGTAGGCCACAGAGTGGCACAATGACACAGTGTGGAGGTCACGCCAGTAGCATGAGGTCAGACAGTGGCACAATGACATTCTTGAGGTGGCAAAAACTGGAGTAGGCCACAGAGTGGCACAATGACACAGTGTGGAGTTCACGGCAGCAGCAGCATGAGGTCAGGCAGTGGTACAATGACATTCTGGAAGTGGCAAATACAGGAGTAGGCCAGAGAGTGGCACAAAGACACAGTGTGGAGGTCAAGGCAGCAGCAGCATGAGGTCAGAAAGTGGCACAATGACATTCTGGAGGTGGCAAAACAGCAGTAGGCCACAGAGTGGCACAATGACAGAGTGGAGGTGACGGTGGCAGCAGCATGAGGTCAGACAGGGGCCCAATGACATTCTGGAGGTGGCAAAAACAGGAGTATGCCACATAGTGGCACAATGACACAGTGTGGAGGTCACGGCAGCAGCAGCATGAGGTCAAACAGTGGCACAATGACATTCTGGAAGGTGGCAAAACAGTAGTAGGCCACAGAGTGGCACAATGACAAAGAGTGGAGCTGACGGCGGCAGCAGCATGAGGTCAGACAATGGCACAATGACATTCTGGAGGTGGCAAAACTGGAGTAGGCCACAGAGTGGCACAATGACAGAGAGTGGAGGTGACGGCGGCAGGAGCAACAGCATGAGGTCAGAGAGTGGCACAATGACACAGTGTGGATGTCACGGCACCAGCAACAGCAGCAGCAGCATGAGGTCATAAAGTGGCACAATGACACAGTGTGGAGGTGGGTGGCAATACCAGTCCCTGGTAAAGATGGTTGGTGGCAGATGGAGAAACTGTCAGCAGATGTGTGGCATCAGGCGGGTGGCGGCATCAGAATAGTGGCTGAGGCAGGTAGTTTGAACCCAGACTCATTTCTCACAGTTTGGGTGAGGCGTCATGGCTGATGTAGTCTGACGCCTAAGGCATTGGTGTGTGGAAATCCTGGCCGATCCACGCCTGATTCATCTTGACAAAGGTCAGTCGTTCCACATTTCCCGTGGACAAGCGGGTTCTCCTTGGGGTAACGATGGCCCCAGCCGCACTGAACACCCGCTCTGATGCCACACTACTGGCCGGGCAGGACAGCTTCTCCACTGCAAACTCGGCAAGTTGTGGCCACACATCCAGTTTGGCTGCCCAGTAGTCCAGCGGATCTTCTAACTGGGGTGGCAGAGTGCTGTCCAAGTAGGCCATCACCTGTTGGTTCAGGGTCTGCTCCAGGTCCTGCTGCTGCTGGCGACTGCCCTCCTCACTAGGCGGGTGAAGGAAGCTGCTCATCAGTGACTCCAGACTTAGGTTGCTGCTGCTTGAGCTGGTACTGCTCCTACCCCCCCCACCTTCCTCCCGCAGCCGCGGCAGTAGTACATGAGCGCTGAAGAACCCCCCGGTCAGACCTGTCAGAGGAGGGACGATGCCGCACATAGGCAGCGGCCAACTGACTACGGAGGATTTCCCTATAGTATTTGAATTTTTCCTCCCTCTCAATTGCTGGGAAAAAGGCTACCATTTTGGACCGGTAGCGATGGTCCAATAGGGTGGAGAGCCAGAATGCCGGATGCTGACTATTCGGCTGTCACTATCCAGGCAAATCGGCATGCTGCGGGCCATCTGTACAAGTGACTCCGAGGGGCTCCCTGCCTCCATCTCCACTGTATACTACCACGGTGCTTGTGGGTCATCTGCCTCGTCTTCCTCATCTCCATCTACCTCCTCCAGCTGTTCCTGCTCCTCCTCTCTTGTCACCTGGGTAGAAAATCCACTCATTTCACCAGACAATGCTTCTGCTCCAATGTTCTCCTCCTCCTCCTCCATTTCAGTCCCCACCGGACGCATGTGGCCGCGAGATGTGGTCGCCACGTCTCCAGTCCCCTGCCCAGACAGATTTTTCATCATCTGTTCCAGGACATGAAGCAGTGGAATGACGTTATTCATCCCGTAGTCCTGGCGACTGAAAAATAACGTTGCCTCCTCGAATGGCCTCAACAAACGGCAGGTGTCACGCATGAGCTATCACTGGCTGACATCAAAGTTACACAGGGGAGTTCTCCTGTCCGCCTGGATCATCAAAAAATCGTTAATGGCCTTTCTCTGTTCATACAGTCAGTCCAACATATGCAAGCTGGAATTCCAACGGGTGGAAATATCGCATATCAGAGTGTGTTGGGGGAGGCCGTTCTGTCGCTGCAACTCGAGGAGGGTGTTCCTGGCTTTGTAGGAATGGATGAAGTGCATGCACAGTTTCCTGACCATTTTCAGAATCTTCTGAAGATCGGTGGAAGACATCAGGAACCTTTTCACAACCAGATTGAACACATGCGCCATGCAGGGCGCATGGACCATCCCTCCTTGGTGCAGCGCGGACACCATGTTCCTCCCATTGTCCATCACCATGGTTCCCGTTTGCAGTTGGCGCAGAGAAAGCCACACATCGATTTCTTGCTGCATGACGCGGAGCACTTCCTTCCCTGTGTGACTTCATTCGCCGAGGCAAGCCAGGTGTAGAACTGCGTGACACAGCTTTGCCCTACACATGTGGTATGATGGAGCAGTACTTGTGAAGGCTGAGATGGTGGTGAAGGAGGAGGAGGAGGCGGACATTGGCGCAGGAGCCGCAGTTTGAACACATGGAGGAGAATGCGCCGTCTCCTGTCCAAGTTGTTGGTGTGCCTGGGCAGGAAGCACATTCACCCAATGGGCCGTAAAAGACATGTACTGGCCGTGACCGTAGTTACAGCTCCAGACGTCCGCGCTGCCGTGCACCTTGGAACAAACCGATAAGCTCAAGGACTGACCCACTTTCTGTTCTACATATTTATGAAGTGCTGGTACTGCCTTTTTGGAAAAGAAATTACGGCTTGGAACTCTCCATCTCGGCTCGGCAGAGTCCACCATTTGGAAAGGGAGGGACTGCAGTACCAACAACTTGGACAGGAGCACGGTCAGCTGCTGCACCTTAGGATGGTTGGACGCATACTGTTGTCTCTTTGCAATCGCCTCCCTGAACGACTGCTGGCGCCATGAGTAGCGAGGAGCAGGAGCATCTGGACTGGGAGATGATGTCAAAGAGAAACAGCTCCCTTCTGCAGAGGTGGTGGAGCCTTGACTGGCTGCAATGGCATGCGTGGCACCGGCCGCTGCTGCTGCTGCGGCGGCAGGATGGACCACCACATCTGAGCCACGTTTCTCCCAGGCCACCGGATGGTGACGCTGCATGTGTTGACGCAGGGCAGTTGTGCCAATGTTAGCTCCCTGGCCACTCGTCACTTTCTGCCCACAGATTCTACATATATCCATATTCGACTCCTCCGGTGTCTTAGCAAAGAACTGCCACACCGCCGAATAGCTGATTTTACCGCCAATGCTCCGCACTGAGTGACTACTACTGCCGCTGCCTCGCTGAGCCCCTGTGCCGCTACTTTCTTGGACCTGCGAAGCGGGTTTTCTACCCCGTGGCCGCTTGGCTCCCGACCTCACACTGCTGCTACCCTGCTGACTCACGGCCACACAACCCACTTGCTGGCTGCGCCGCTGCCTGACACGCAAGCTGACACCCTCTTCTCCTGACGATGATGAAGCCCTTGCTTCACCCGGCTCCCAAGTGCGGTCGGCTACATCATCATCTATTTGTGTTTCAGCGTCACTGCTGTCCTTATCACCAGTCTTGGTATGCAGAGGCTGACCCCTCACAACATGACCTCCCATGCCACTCTCCATATCTATACTTTGCCGCCTACTGCAAGAAGCAGGGGATATTGGCCCCATTTCTTCGCTGCCAAGTAGCTGCTGACTGCCCTCCTCAAATTGTTCATCCTCGCTATATAGTGGCGCTGAGCCCAGACCACATAGCAGATCTCTGGCTGAGGGAAACGGATGGGACAGAGGCGGGTTGAGGACAGGTGAGGGCCGCTGACCCGCTCCCAGGCCATGTAAACTAAGGATTGTGTCTGACGATCCCACCGACTCTTGGCTGGGGTTTTCAGATGTCATCTGGGAGGTAGTGGATGACCTAGTCAACCAATCAAGAACCCTTGGGTTGCTGGTCAACACACGGCCGCTAGATGACAGCGGCAGTTGGGGCCTCACCGATTGACCTCTGCTACGACGTCTACTTGCTGTGCTGTGACCTGGGCCTGCTCCAGGAATATTTGTGCCTCTGCTACTCGCATGTGAAGAGCCTGCCACCTCTCTGTCTGACATACTGTTTGTTCTAAAATGTACAGACACTGTTTGATGAAGATATCTGTATATGATAAATACACACCCTGTATTTGACTCCATATGAACCCACTAAGAAGCTTGGGTAACCCTTGGATATAAATTGTTCTCCACAAATGGGCAGGAAAAATTGACTTGTATGTGCCGTTTAAAAACTCTGTGTATTTTACTGAATATAAAAGCACAACAGGCTTAATTAACCTTCGGATATGAATTATGCTACAGAATTTCTTCTGTGGGGGTGAAAAGCAAAGTTTCTTTTACTGAGTACAAATGCAGAAAAATACTTAGTTAACCCTTGGATGTAAATTGCACAAA
Organism: Phyllomedusa bahiana; assembly: GCA_025379985.1. Classification (NCBI taxonomy): domain Eukaryota; kingdom Metazoa; phylum Chordata; class Amphibia; order Anura; family Hylidae; genus Phyllomedusa; species Phyllomedusa bahiana. Next base: position 183,783 of record JAODAL010001476.1, on the reverse strand, counting down.
AGAATTGAGCAACCAAAAACTACCAGCTTTGTAGCGTGTTACAATGGTGTGTATTTTACACTACACAACAACAGAAAAACTTGTAATTAACCTTCAGTTATGAATTATGCTACAGGAAAAATGTCTTTTTTGGTGGTGAAAAAGATGGTTTCTTTTAGTCACCACAACAGCAGAAGAACGCTTAATTAATCCCTGGATGTAAATTGCGCAAAAGAATTGAGCAGCCAAAAACTACCAGCTTTGTAGCGTGTTACAATGGCGTGTATTTTACGCTACACAACAAGAGTAAAGCTTGTAATTAACCTTCGGTTATGAATTATGCTACAGGAAAAATGTATTTTTTGGCGGTGAAAAAGACGGTTTCTTTTAGTCACCACAACAGCAGAACAATGCTTAATTAACCTCTGGATGTAAATTGCGCAAAAGAATTGAGCAACCAAAAATGAAATGGTATTTGTATTGTAAAAAGGCTGTTTCTTTAAATGAATACAATAAGAACAGGCTTAGATAACCCTTGGATATTCAATGTGCTGTGAGCAGATAGCATTAAAATGTATATGCAGCTACACTGGACACACACTGGACTTCAGATCCAATACCCCACAAAATCAGAAATAGAACGTAAGAGAAGCAGTCTCTGAGACAAGCTGTGACACCCCCCAAAAATCGCTGTATAAAAATGAGTTCTTTAGTAAGAGATATCATAAGCAGCCGCGGCAGCACCTTCCCTAATCAGTACAGTGAGAGCGGTGTGAGCTCCCAGCGTCACGCCCGGACTTATATAGTGCGGTGACGTCACAGAAGCCCGCCGGTCTCTGATTGGCTTCATCTCTGCACATGTCATGTCGGCTATGCCCTTCTTCCTCCCAGAGTTCTTTGCCCCATGTAACGCCATGTGCTCGCAGCCATTTTATCAATGGCACACTTCGTTCACGCGAAGTACCCCAAAGTTTGACTTCGCTCCGAACCGAAGTTTTTCCTGAAATTCTAAACGAATTCCACTTCGTTAGAATCAATTCACCCATCTCTAGTCAAGACAATGAAATAACCCTTCAAATGATGGTTATAGACATAGTGTAAGCAGACTTTTATTGCTTTATTGGTATTCATTCTGCCTTCTGTTAGTTTGAAATGTTTTTGAGCCATAGTGTTATTTTCTCAGTGGCGCTTGATATTCTTCCTAATCATTTCTCAAACAGTAAAGGTTTGAATACTCTTTATCTGAGCTAATGAAGAAATTCATTATTGTAAATGAAACAAACATAATGGTATTTTATGTCTTTTGTGTAGTACTGTCTATTGGTTACATTTATATTGATGCCTTTATTTAGTTTAAAGGCAGAGAAAGGCAGCAAGATTTTCTATCAGCTGATCTAGTCTGTAAAGCTAAACAATATCAGTGTTCGGACACACACCAATAGGTGTCTCTGCTACATCACACCTGATATCAATAAAAAAAATCCATATTTTCCCTATACATTGCACAGCCTTGCAGTTCATTTGTCTTCAGACTGGAAAGAATCCACATACACTGGGCACATGTGAATAAAGCAGTCGCTATGCAAGGGTTGAAAATTAAAGCTCCATTTAATCTATGGGGAACAATGTGTCTTTGTTGTCACAGATCCATTGTCCATCATGGCTACAATTTCTGCATTTGATTTTGAAGAGCGTTACATGTACCAATGGCACACATGCCCCGCAGCTACAATCCATACTAGCGAAAACACCATTTATTTTTAAAGGCAGCAGTTATTTTAATACACACTTGTGTACAGTACCTTGCTGCAATGCAGAAAAATGGAAAGATGATAATACTACTTATTCAACTTATAATACTATATGGTAAAATGTAATGTTAACGCAGTCATTCAGCCAGCCTTTTTAACTGTCTGTCTGACTCTCATCTATCTTTTTAGTACCAAGAAGATTGACATTTAAATCATATGTTTCTATATTTAACCGTTAATGACTTGACTCCTACCACTGTAATAATTGTGGGAGAAGTAAATTCTGATATATTAAGGAATGTCATATGAAAAGTTCGCTCCACCTGAATATTAAGCTCTCAAATACCATACCCAATTCACATAGGGCAGCAAGAAGAAAATCTCTTTTTCATCAATCTTTAAGCAGTCCTTGCATTTCCCTGGAAGCCCTTCCAGCATTTCTCAGGCTCATTTCACAGTCTCCTATTACTTCTTACTTCAAACTCCATTCCTGATGGAGAGAGGAGGGGCGAAACAACCACTTTTAACTGAGCAGTAATCTATTCTTCTATACAATGGCTGGCCTTTTAACTCTTTCAGCTTGCTTTCGCCTGAAGCTTTCAATGTATTACTGTCTAACAGCATTGAATTTATACACCATAATATGGAGATTTAATACATTCAAAATTATCAGGCTATCTGGTTTTCAGAAATACACTTCTGTGCTGGATTTTTTCTTTCACGTTCATGAATAAAATGTTTTAATTGAAATTTGTCTCAAAACATGAACATCCTAAGAATATAAAACAAATGTGGATGTAACCATTGTTCTTAATATATATTTTCTTTACGTCTTTTTATGTATTGATTTCCTAACCTAAAGAAAAGATAAAGACCTGTTCTGTAATTTACCTACAGGGTGAAAATGTTGTGTTTGTTAATTTCTCTAAAACCTATGTTTGTCCATACTGACTCACCAATGTATCATTCCAATTTAAACTAAAAAATATATAAATTTCTTCTATATAATTCATGTTTTTAAATCACTTTAATATTAAAAACTTTGAAATACTACATCTCTACATACATCCCTGTCTATCATACATACTGTTTGAGTGGAAGCTAAATCCACTTCTGTATACTCTAACCTATATTTATTAAAATTTTTCCTTGACCATTGTTCAAATTAAGCAGTTATTACCTTTTGCTTCAGCCCTATTTCCACATAGATTTTAAGCTCTTGCAAGCAGGCCTCTTACACCTCTTGCTTGATCAGTTAAAACATTTTTAAGTGTCTAATGTTCAGTTTTGTTTGTCACTGTATCTCTGTATTATAAAGTGCTATGGTATATGTTAGTGCTATATACAGTGCCAAGCAAAAGGATAACAATGTTTTGAACTCTTGACTTTCAGGCTCCATGTCTCACCATCCACTACAGCTTTGAATGTGAGACTACCATCATTTTTTAAACCATCATCCTGGCTATCTCATACATCAATTTGACTTGCAACTATTTAGTATATGCTTAGTTATGCAGAGTTATGTAACTGCATTGTTACTGTTTTGCTCCTGGTGTTGGAACAACGTTTTTCTTTTTGTATGCTGCAAATTACAACCTGTTCTCACATTCGCTAATAGCTCAGTGTCTTCTTAGCTTGATTCCCAATCATAAGCTCACTGGTTCGAATCGAGGAGCAGCCAATGAAGAAGATTTCCCATGAAAAGAGAAATCGCAGCATCTAGGTCATCGATAACGTTCTTGGCCCAAAAAATTGCCAAACTGCATCAAAGAAGTGCCATGGCAGCTGAAACAATATGAAATTAATTCCATCCATTCATTAAAAAAGCAAAGAGTTGTACATCTAGGCAAAATATTGGTGTCAACAAGTCGGTTCATCACAAGATCTATCAGTTCTGGTGCGACAAACAAGGTAGTGCAGGGGCTCGTATACTTCGCAAAGTGAGTTCACAGACATCCATGCAAGCACCATGTGACATATATTACACAAGTCTGGAATGGTGGCCCAAAAAAAAGTGAAGAAGCCTCGACTTCAATATCATCATAAGAAGTGTTGGCTTAAGTTTACAAAAGAGTATGAAAAGTGAACAGTAGAAGTTGGGAAACGTGTAATTTGAAGCAATGAGATGAAAGTCAACAGACTGAGCTCTGATGGGTGTAAATTGGTCTGGAAGAATAAAGGGAAAAGGGGGATAATGGATTGCGAAATTGAAGGAACTGTCAAGTTCAGTGGAGGAAGTCTCATGACATGGGGTTGTTTCACAGCAAAAGGCGTTGGATACTTGACAAGGATTGATGGTGGTGTCAATGCTGAGCCTTATGTGAGTATCCTACAAGATGAGTTACTTCATATACCCAAGTATTATGGGTATTAAAAGAAAACATTATGTTCAAGCACGACAATGACTCACTTTGTACTCAAGTGAGTCAACCAGTTTGCACCAATTTTGGGAATGTATAGAAGAGACCTGGGATCAGATTTCAGACATGCTTGAATTTGATCGAGAGCATTCCCAGAAGGATTCAGGCAGTGTTCAAAGCCAAGGGTGGACTTAAAAAAATACTAACAAAATAATAAAACTTGAACTTCAGATTTTTAGCAGCAAAACAGTAGCAATGCAGTTACATGACAAGAATTTGCATAACTAAGCAAATGCTAAATATTTGAAAGTCAAATTCATGTATGAGATAGCCAAGATTATCTACAAAATGATGGTAGCCTCATATTCAAAGCTATAGTGCATGGTGAGATATGAAGCCTGGAAGTCAAAAGTTCAAAACATTGTTACCATTTTGCTTCACACTGTAATTAAGATTATTACTATATATCAGGATTGCTGGATAACTGAGCTTATGTATATATGTTCCTATATAGTGCTATGGACACTGTAAGTATGTACACATGTGGTTTATAATATGATGTCATATGTAAGGCCTCAGTCAATCGAGAGGAGCCAGGGGAATCTGATTGATTCAGAGTTGCTAGTCTTAGAGTTTATAGCAATGTGGTCCAGGGTGAAGAAATTGTCTGGGTCTGTGGCTCAGTAGCATTCTGCTCCACTACACCAGGCCAGAATAACTCGCAGTCCAGAAGCAGAAAAAGAAAGAAAAACAGAAGCCATCTCAGGGACACAGATGCTAGAGACAGAGAGTGCAAGTAAAACAGAGTATCACAGGTTGTTCATGGTATTAGGACAATGGGAAAGTCCAGGCTACAACAGCTGGGGTCAACATAGGTGTGCCCATCTAGGCCTGTAGTAATAGCAGCCAGCCAGAGAGAGTTTAGCTTTAGAGGGAGTGGGAGCAAGGAATCCTCCTGTAAGAAGAAAGAAGTTTGTTAAGGATGCAAAGTGGTGAAGTTTGAGTACTAGTGGGACAAGTCAGGTGTACTGCCATATGTCATATAGAAGAACTGTAACCATGTACGCATGCAGCATATATGCAATGAATAAAGCTTGTTAGAACCACAAAGCCTGAGTCTTTGTCATTTCTTCCTGTGCCGAACACAATGCACCTCTTATCTCCAGTAGAGATGGTAGAATTTCTCAAAAATTCGATTCGCCAACTTCGCCGAATTTCCGACAAAATTCTTTTCATCCTGAATAAATTTGGGATGAATCACGTTAAAAAACAGCTATTTCCTGGCTGCAGAGAGCCTGTAGGTGAATGTAGAACATTGTGCCATGCTTTAATATGTAGAGGGAGCTTGGTTTGGTCTTCATACAATGCTCTGTTTTAGTATGACACGCACAGGGAATCCCGGGCCCTATTTAAACCCGGTTTCACCCAATTCCCTGGGCAAAAAGGGGGGGGGAAAAACCCCCCCCAAAAACCCCTGGGGCCCAATGCCCAGCCTAAAATTTTGGAAACCCCCCGCGGGGAAAAAAAAAGGTTTGAGGGCTAGTCCTACATAACCCTTAAAATGAAAAAATATTGGTTTCTGGGCCCCCCTGTTGCACCCCAAAAAGGGTTTCGTCCCAGGGGGTTTCCCCCTTTGGGGTTCAATTTTCCGGGTTCCCCCTCAAAGGCAATGGTGTTTCCACACACATTCAAAACCCTTTCCCCCGGATTAAATCCTGAAAACCCCCACCCCTTTGGAGTGGGTTTGGCTTTGTCCCCCCACCCCCCTTTTTTTGGCCCTGGGCCCCGGGGGCATTTATTGGGGCTTCCCCCAACCCAAATTTTTTGTCTCGTTCCCCCCCACCCCCCAAGATAACTCCTCGGGTTTTTCGCCACTATGCCTTGGGGCCGAATTTATTTGAGGGAAAAATGGGCAGCAAAACCTCTTTGTTGCCCATTCCCAAAAATTTGGTTCGGGGAAGGACATCATGCTTTTTGCAGAAGGGGAAAAAATAAATAGTGATGGGGAAAGATTTTGAAGGGGGGGTTTTATTTTTGTGAGGGGTTTCGGGCTTTTGTCCCAGCGACACCTTTATTTGGATAGGGGGCCTGGTGAAAACCCCAAACATAATCGATGTAGTTTTGATCCCATTTGGGGCCCGGTTGGAAGAAAGGTTTGGTAAAAAAGGAAAGGTTCCCCTATTAAAAACCCAAGGCTAAAGTTCCCCCCAAATGGAAAATTCACCCCCCACCCCAAATGCCTCCTTGGGGCCCTTTTCTGCCGGGGGAGGATAGGGCACCCTACGGGGGTTCGCCCCTGCCCCCCCCGGGGGGGGGGGGGGGGGGGGGGGGGGGGGTTTCCCCCCATTGTCTGGGGCCCTGGAAGCTTTCAGTTTTCTCTACTTTAAAAGGCAGACAATTTGGGATCTTGGACTAAAATTTTAATGCTTGGGGGCCGAGTTGTAAATTGGGTAAATCAGCAAAACGGTTTGGTTTTGAAAGCCATGTGATGTATGGCTACCCCACCAAACCCCAGTGTAAAAGGGTTTCCCACCTTTACCCTTTTAAGGTGGGGCATACTTGCTTTTTGCCACCGTGCCTTTTCCCTAAGTTCGGTGGGGGCCGGAACCCGGGCCGGCTGGCGCTTTGCGGGGTTTGGGAGCCAAAAGGCCCAAGATTTTAGCCCAGCCCCTTTGCGGGTTCCGAAAAAAGTACCCGCACGGGGGCTCCCGGGTAAAGCGGGGGGGGTAACAGTCAGTCATGTGGGTTTTTGGGTTTTAAAAATCACCTTTCCCGGGGGTTTTGTGCCAGTTTTTTGACTGAGCCCACCATTTTAGGCCCCAAAAACTATATGTAAAATCTGGGGGAGCAAAAAAAACCGGGGCCCCCCGAGACCCCCCCTTGGCCCCAAGGCCCCTGCTTTTAACATCAGGGCCAGGGGTTCACCAAAAGTGTTTAGTTTTGTTTTTTGGCCCCTCCTTTTCCCCCCCCGCACAGCCCCCAAGGGGCACGCCCCCCCATTTCAGGCAGAAAGGGCTTCACCCACCTCTCCCAAAGGGGCAAAAACTCCCTTTTCTATTAAAATAAAACCCCCCTTTTCCCCATTTAACTCCTCTCGGGCGGCACCCCATGGGGGCCCAGAAAGTCGTTCACCCGGAGAGATTCCCAAAGAGACACCAAAATGCGTCTACCCCATCCCTAAGTGCAGAACGACCGGCTCCTGCCCAAAGGGTTGGTGGAAATTTGCAGTCCCCCCCTTTTCCAAGTGGTGGACTCATTCAAAGAAGGGCCCCGGAAATTTGGGCATTAACTTTTTTGCCATTGAAACGACCTGGGTTTAGTGGCTCCTCTGGCCCACCAAAAAGGGGGGTTGGTTAGGGGCCCCTGCCGGGAGGGGGGTCAATAGGTCCCGGTTTTCACCAGAAGCCCCCCCCAAGGCGGGAAAGGGGTATCTCTGAAGGGGAGTCCGGGAAGGTCGCTCCCCCTGGCGCGCCCGTTTCCCTTTTTGGGGAGCCGGGGGTTTCCGCAAAGGTCCCAAAATCTTAAAACGAAACTCGTAGTCAAAGGTCACCCCCCAACAGGCCCGGGGCAGGCGGCAGAGATTCGAGGTCGGGGAAATGTAGCAGAAAGAATGGGGTAAAAGGGGCAGACAGGAACTGATGAAAAAGGGGGAAAATTGTTTTGAACGGGAAATAAATTTTTAATTTAACAGGGGAAAATTTTAAATGAACAGGGGAAATTGATGCCCCGGAATAAAATAATTAACAGGGGGGGAAAATTTATGAACGGGAGGAAATTGAGAACAGGTTTTAAAAATATTTAAGGGGGAAATTTTAAAAACGGGGGGGGAAATTTTTAAAAACCCAGGAATAAATTAAAAGGGGGGGAATTTTATGAAAGGGGAAAATTTGGGATGAACAGAAAAGGGGCCCATTAAGGGATTTTGATAAACCAAAAGGGACAGGAGTTTCCCCGGGGGCCAAAACAATTTCCCCAACACGGCGGGAAATCTCTTGGGTTTGAAGGATGACATCAATTTTTTGGCTTTCCCCTTGATAATTAAAAATTTAAAACCCCATTATACAGCCCAATGGAAAGAACATGGTGTCCGCGCGGTGGGCGGAGGGTTTAGCCATGCCCCTCCCTTGGCTTTCCCTGTTCAATCGGGGTTTGTTCAAGTCTTTCACCCATCTGAAAAGACATTCTAAAAAAGGGCCAGGAAACTTTGAATCCCCTTCAGCCTTTTTTTCCCACCGCCAAGCACACCCCCCTTTAAAGCGGGCACAAACCCCCGGGCCCCCCCAACATGGGGTGATATGTGACTTTTCCCAAAAAATTTTGGGGAATCAGTTTCCATATGTTGGTCCTACTCTAAAAACCAGAAAAAAGAAAAATTAAAATTTAAATTTATTGAGGGTCCCAATCGGGTCAAAATTTAACCCCCCCTGTGTAATTTTAAGTTTGGTCATTTGGCAGTTCTTAAATGAAAACCTGCCGTTTGCTCGGGCCCTTTTTCCCAGCGGGCCGATTTTTGTCAGTAGCCCATGGGACCTAGGGGGACAAAAACCGTCCTTCCCACTTTTTAAAATTTCCCAGGGAAACAGCCAAAAAGGGGGATCCACTGGCCCCACCGCAAGCAATGGGCAATAGCCAAAGGGCAGGAGGGGACCTTAAGTGGGTTTCGGTTTTCACCAGACTTTCTTGGGGGTGGCAGCCGAGGGTGAGCATTGCAAAAAAATTCGTAAGGCAAAATTTGGAGTCGGGGAACAGGGGGGGAAAGGGTTAGGACAGGGGGGCAATGGTTTATTTTTTAGTTTTTGGGGGGGTTTGTTGTGAGGAGCCTTTTCCATTACAAATTTGCATTTTAAAAAAATTTTCCACATTTTTCCCAAAATCTGGTCCCCAAAAAATTTAATATTGGGAAACTTTTTTTTTATCCCCTTTGGGGTTATCTGTTCAATGAAAAAAATGAACGTTTATAAATTGTTCCACCGGCAACAGGAGAGGGCCAACAGAAGGGAACTTTGTTTTTACTTTCTTAAGTTGGACATACAATTCACATTCTTCATACGGGAAGAATTCCCCCAAAAGCCAGTTTTGCAGCATTTCCCTTTTGCTTCTTTTTTGTTCTGTCCCTTTCCAGTTTTGTACGGGAATTTCCCAAAACAACAATGGCACAAATGCAAAATAAGCCCAAAAAATTTTCCCCCCTTTGTTATGCTCCCCTTCATTTCAATTTTCCATATGCTGCTTTTGAAAAAAACTGGGTAATTTGGAAAGGAAACTGGATTCAAACCACCCGTTTATACTTCATGATTTTTTTAAACGTCCCTGTTTTCCCTTTCCTCAAAAGGTTTTTTGGTATGCAGGGGGCTGACCGCTCGCCAAAAAATCCCCCAACCCAAATATCCACATCAATTTCGCAAGAAGCAGGGGATGGCCCTGCCCCCCCCTCTTCCTTTCCCAAAAATTTTAGCTGCGGGATGTCCTAAAAAATTGCTGGGTCCTCGTTTGTATGTGGAGCTGAGCCCAGACAAACATACTTTTTTGGGGGCTTTGGGGGACCCGGGAAGGGACAGAGGGGGGTTAAAGGGATGGGTTTGAGGGGGCCTGCCCTTGTTCCGGACCTTCCCAAAAATTTTTAAGGTTGTAACTAACAAACCCCCCCCGATGTTGGTTTAGGGTTTAAATTTGCCCATCGCGATAAATTTGTTACCTTCAAACCAAATGAAGAACCCTTGGGGTTGCGACCCAAGGGACCGGCCCCCCCCCCTACCCCCCCGGCTTTGGGGGCCCTCCCCGAGTGACCCCCCCGGTGAAAAACCCTTCCCTGTGATGTGACCTGTGCCTGCTCCAGGAATGTTTTTGCCACGGGCCATTCGCATGTGAAAAATTTTTCCCCCACCCCCTGTCTGAACAAAATGTTTTTTTCAAAAAAAATACAGCCTTTCGTTTAATGAAGATATCTGTTTATAAACCCACCCTTTTTTTTTGAACCCAAAATAAACCCCAACTAACCCCCGGGGGAAACCCCTTTTGGATATAAAAGCGCCCCCAAATGCCCAGAAAAAAATTTATTTGCCCTGGGGTTGAAAAACCCAGTTATTTTTTTGTTGGCCCACACAAAGGCCCTTAAATTTCCCCCTTGGTAAAAAATTCCCAAACCCCAAATGCCCAGGGAAAAATAAGGAAAATTTGTGTTTGGGCGTTTAAAAACTGGTATTTTATGAATAAAAAAGGCCCCAAACACGTTTAATTTTAAATCCTGGAATATAAATTGCCCCTCCAGAATTTCCCAAAAAAATGAACTCGTATTGGCGTTTAAAAAACTGTGTTTTTTTTAACTAAATAAAAAAGGCAAAACACGCTTAATTAACCCTTGGATAAAAATTTTCGCTCCAGAAATAAACAGGAAAAATTTTTTACTAGTCTTTGGGTTTAAAAACACCGTTATTTTTACTGAATTTTAAAAAGCCCCAAACACGTTTTTAAATTAAACCCCCTTAAAATATAAATTGCGTTTCCCGAAATCAAACGGGAAAAATTTCCCCTTTTTTGGCTTTTAAAAAAAACAGTATTTTTTCCCTAAATTTTAAAAAAAAGAAAAAACACGTTTAAATTTAAACCCTTGAATAAAAAATTGTATCCAGAAATGACCAGAGGGAAATTTAAAAATGTATATGGAGCAGAATTAGACCCACCCCGGACTTGGGAAAACCCCACAAACTGAATCAAAATGAAAAATGGAAAAAAAGGGGCCAGTCTCTGATAAAAGCAGCGGGCACCTCCCCCCAATTTGCTTTTTAAAAATATTTTTTTCCCTTTGGGGGGGGAGATCTCCTTTTGCTGTTTATGTCACAGAACCCGCCAGTCCTCTGATTGGGGTTGATGTCTGCCATGTCATTAGGGGCTTTTCTTTTCAACCCCCCAGAGTTCTCTCCCCCATGCACCGCCCATGTGGGTTTTCGGCCATTTTTTTGCAAAAAAAAACACACTTCGTTTCCCCCAAAAACCCCAAACCAAAATTTTGTGCAAACCGAATTTTTTCCCGAATTTTAAAAAATTCCCCTTCATTAAAACCCAAATTTGGCCCCCCTCTAAACTCCCGCTTTACAACCAGCAAATAGGGCCCCCCCACACCATCCCTTGTACCCCGCTCCTAATGCAAATTGGGAATAAATAGAAATGGGTACCAGATTAAACAGAAAATTTTTATTTAATTTTAAAGCCCAAAAGGGCAAATCACTTGTGAGGGTACAAAATTTCTATAGGGGTACAATTTTTCAGTCTGATTCTGTATTTCTCTGTATTTAAACAATCATACACTGATTAAGTAAAGTCCCAAATTGGGAAATCTGTGTTTAATTTTAGCTCCCGAAAACTGCAGAATTATACGAACCCCTTTAAAACTGGGCCCAAACATATAAACCCATACACGGGTTTGGGGAAAAGCCAAAAATTTTAAAGACACTGGGGGGGGATAATGCAAGGGAAAAAAGAGAGATAAAGAATTAACAGATTTTCCCTTTTTAAGCTTACCTTCCCGGGTTGGGGTAAAAGAAATAAAAAAATAAAATAAAAAACACAAAACAAGAAAGAAACTTTTTGAGCTTAAATGGGTATAAATTGGGTTTTTTTGTTTAAAGGGGGGCCTTACCCGGATTGGGCTGTGTTTTGGGATTATCAGCACCTCTCACCTTGTCAGCCAGTTAAAAATTTTACTTTTTCACTAAAGGAAAGGGGAACCCGGGACACCTGTATGCCGTAGAAAAACCCCGGGATGTTCTTTTAAAAACCCCTTTTACTGCATCTATGGTTCACATGGGGGGACTTGAGAATTGCTACTTCTAATTGAAAAAGCGTGGGGAAGGGTTTAGCTCTCCTTTTTCCTATATTAAAAATCCGGTGGGGTTTTTAAAAGATGACAAATCCCCACACACCTACATGGTTTCTTCTCCCTTAATTTAGATACAAATTTTCCTTTTGGGGAGCTTTAAAAACAGATTTTAAAACACATAATTAAAAATGGCTAAAGTGGCCAAAAGTTAAAAAATCGCCTTCAGCAAGGAACCCAATTTCCTAATTTGAAACATTTTAAAAACCAAAATAAACCTTTTTTTGGAAAAAAATGTAAAAAAAAAAATTTAATTTATTAAAATTAATTTAAATTTCTCCTTTTCTTTTTATAAGTTATGTGCCAAAAAAATAGAAGTTTGTTTTCAAACCCAAATTTAAAAAAAAAACTCATTTCTTTTTAATAACATTTATTTCCATTTTAACAAAGGCACTTGGGAGAAAAGCACCCGGGAAAAGCCCCGCCCCCGCGAAGCTAAAAATATGTAGCTTCGCTACCCTTCGAGGGGTTTTTCCCCCCCGTAGGCGTTGGGTGTAAATTTCGCCCAGGAGTTGCATTCGGGAGATTTAAAAATGTAGCGAACTGGGCTGTGCCTGATATCGGACTGAAAAGATGCCAGATATCTGCCGCAGCCCCGTTCATACATGTCGCCCGATGTCTTTATGAATGAGGAATGGTGCGCAGCCCCGATGGCCACCCCCAAACGAGATTGCAGGTGCTGAGCGGTTTCTATAGCAGTCTAATGAAGGCTTCTGTAGCTCCCATGTTACTGCTCCCATTACTTCCTGCCATAGATTACCTTGGTACACTCTTCTGCATTATAAAAAAATAGTGGACAAAGATGTATAAGCAATCACAATTAGTGGTCAAGTTACACATAAAAGTCGTATCTATTAAAATATAACATAATTTACCTATAGACTGTACACTGTAGAAGAAAAAAAATTCAATCGCAAAATATCTGTTTTTTCTTGTCAATTCACATCCCTCAAAAATTGGAATACAAAGTGATCAAAAGGATGGATGTATCACAAAATGGTACCAATAAAAACTTAATTTCAGTCCACAAAAAATGAGCCCTTACTCAGGTCCATATACTGAAAAAGAAAAGAATTAATGGTTCCAGAAAATGGTACTGCAGCACAAAATAATATTTTATATATATATAAATATATTATATATATATATATATATAATATATATATATATAAATATATATATATATTTTTTTATTTTTTTTTTTTTTTTAAAGTACTACAGCATAATGAAAACAGAATACAGATATCATTTACAGTGAACAGTGCAAAACTGCCAGAAAAATGGTGCAATTGTGTTTTTTTTTTCACATCCTATCCCACAGAAAAATGTTTTGTGGTTTTCCAGTACATTATATGGCCTGATCAATGGCACCATTAAAAACTACATCTTGTTCTGGAAAAAAACAAGCCCTTACACAACTATATACACAGAAAAACATTATAAATCTCAGAAGATCTGGGAGTAAAAACAAAAACAAGAATCTGAAAGGTGCTGCATCATTGAGGTGTTAAATAGGGGCTGGTTTGAAAAAAAAAGTTATACTTAACCATTTCTTGTCCTGTTGTGCTCCATAGTTAATGATTGGAAAGCAAGGCTAAGTTATGTATCAGGATGAGAACCCACAAAGCTTCAAAACAGTTGTGTCAGGGACTAATAGGTAAGCATAACTTTTTTCTTTTTTCCCTATCTTTGCTCCATTTAAAATATTTTTTTCTCTGCTGAACAACACCTTTATATACAATTAGAGATGGGCGAAGTTCTCAAAAATTAGATTCGGTGACTTAGCCGAATTTCCGGACAAAATTTGTGTCGGTCCGAATTGCTTCGGGACGAATCGCGTTAAAAAAAGCTATTTCCGGGCTGCCAGAGCCTTAGGGTGCTGTAGAACATTGTGCCATGCTTAAAATCAGGGGACTTGGTTTGGCTTCATAAAGTTTTTTTTATGAACGCGTGCTGCCCCGCTCTTAGAACGCTTCACATAAAATTTCGGGGCATTTAAGGGGGGCAAAATGCCCAAAAACGAAGCGGAAAGAGCCTGAAAAAGTCTGGCAAGCAGTGGAAAAACAAGTGAGGGCTCAGGGGGCAACATCGTGACAGAGTGTGAAGGTGACGCATAGCCACAAACAGCATGAAGGGCAGAGATGGCACAATGACATTCGGAGGTGGGGGGAAAACAGGAGAGGCCCCCAGATGGCACAAGACACAGTTAGCGGGCCCTCTGCAGCCACAAGCAGAAAGAGGTTAACGTGTCCAATGACATTTGGAAGGGCAAACATTGTAGGCCCGAGTGGCAAATGACAGAGAGTGGGGGCACGGCAACCACAGCGCAGCATAGGTATGCAGTGGCACAATGACATTCTGGAGGTGGCAGCAACAGTTGTAAGGTAGAGCACATAGTGAGGGCACAATGATAGAGAGTGGAGGTCACAGCAGCAGCAGAGGTCAGAGAGTGGCACAATGACACAGTGTGAGAGGCACCGCGCAAACAGCCACAGCTGCAGCCATGAGGTCCAGAGGCAGTGGCACAATCGACATTATTGAGGTGCAAAACAATAAGTAGGCCACAGAGTGGCAGTCAATGACATATAAAAAGCAGTGTGGAGGGACACGACAAGCAGCACAAAGCACAGCATGGTTTAGTCAGTGGCAACAATGAAAATTCTGGAGGTGGCAAAACGAGTAGTAGGCCACAGAGTGGCACAATGACAGAGAGTGAGGTGACGGCAGCAGCAGCATGAGGGCATAGGTGGCACAATGACAGAGTGTGGAGGTGGGTGCAATACCAGTCCCTGGTAAAGATGGTTGGTGGCAGATGGAGAAACTGCAAGCAGATGTGTGGCATCAGGCATGTGGCGGCATCAGAATAGTCTGAGGCAGTAGTTTTGAACCCGACATTTTTCACAGTTTGGGTGAAGCATCATGGCTGATGTAGTCTGACGCCTAAGGCATTTGGTGTGTGGAATGCCTGGCCGATCCAACGGCCTGATTCATCTTGACTAACGGTCAGTCGTTCCTACCATTTCCCCCGTGGACAAGCGGTTTTCTGGGGGTAACGATGGCCCCCCCCGCTGCACTGAACACCCGCACTGATGAGCCACACTACTGGCCGGGCAGGACAGCTTCTCCACTGCAAACCCTCAACTCGCACGTTGCGGCCGACACATCCAGTTGGCTGCCCAGTAGGTCCCAGCGGAAATAATCTTCTAACTGGGGTGGCAGAGTGCTGTCCCAAGCAGGCCACCATATGTTGGTTCAGGGTCTGCTCCAGGTCCTGCTGCTCTTAGCTGCTGCTGGCCAACTGCCCTCCTCACTAGGCGGTGAGTGAAGCTGCTCATCAGTGACTCCAAGACTTAGGTTGCTGCTGATGGAGCTGGTACTGCTCCTACCCCCCCCACCTTCCACCAGCAGCCGCGGCAGTAGTACGTGAGTGCTGAAGAACGGCAGCGGCCAACTGACTACAGAGAATTTCCCTATAGTATTTGACGATTTGGATCCCTCCCCTCTCACGCAGCTGGGAAAAAGGCTCCATTTTGGACCAGGCTAGCGCGTCCCATAGGGTGGAGAGCCAGAAGTCATCCCCTCTGGTGCCGATGGTGAATATTTGGCTGTCACCCAAGACCCATGCAAATACAGACATGCTGCGGGGACCATCTTCCACTAAGTGCCTCTCCGAGGGGCCCCTGCCTCCATCTCCACTAGCATACTGCCACGGTGCTTTGCGGGTCATCTGCCTAGTCTTCCTCATCTCCATCTACCTCCGTCCAGCTGCTACTTGCTCCTCCCCTCATGTCACCTGGGTAGAAAATCCACTAATTCACCAGACTGTGCTTCTGCTTCCAAATGTCCTCCTCCTCCATTTCAGTCCCCACCGGACTCATGTGGCCTGGCGAGATGTGGTCGCCACGTCTCCAGTTCTCCTGCCCAGACAGATTTTCAGCATCTTGTTTCCAGCCATGAAGCAGTGGACTATCGACACGTTTATTCATACCGTAGTCCTGGTGACTAACAAATAACGTGGCCTCCTCGAATGGCCTCAACAAGCCGCAGTGTCGACGCGATGAGCTGCCACTGCTGACATCAACTCTACCACAGGGGAGTCCTCACCAGTCCGCCGGATCATCAAAAAATCTTAATTGGCCTTTCACTGTTCATACAGTCGGTCCAACATGTGCAGGCTGGAATTCCAATGGTGGAAAACATCGCATATCAGAGTGTGTTGGGGAGGCCTTCTGGCCGCTGCAACTCGAGGAGGGTGGTGCCTGGCTTTTGTAGGAATGGATGAAGTGCATGGCACAGTTTTCCCTCACTGGCATTTTCAGAATCTTCTGAAGATCGGTGGAAGACTTCAGGAACCTTTTCAACAACCAGATTGTACACGTGCGCCATACAGGGGCGCATGGACCATCCCTCCCTCGGTTGCAGCGCTACGGACCATTTGGCGCAGAAGCCCGTAGTTTGACAACATGGAGGAAAAGCGGCGTCTCCTGTCAATTGTTGTTGGTGCCTGGGCAGGACGCACATTCACCAGTGGGCCGAAAGGACATGTACTGGGCCTCTGACCGGGTAGTTACAGCTTGCCGTGCTGCCCATGCACCTTGGAACAAACCGATAAGCTCAAGGACTGGCCCACCTTCTTGTTCTACATAATTATGAATTGCGGTACTCCGACTTTTTGGAAAAGAAATTACGGCTTTGGGAACTCCCTCCATCTTCGCTCGGCAAAGCCTTAGTTCTCTGAACGTGCAGAGTCCACCATTTGGAAAGAGGGGACTGCAGTACCGAACAACTACTGAAACAGCAGCACGGTCATCCTCGATGTGCAACCTTTAGAAGGAGTTGGACGCATCTGTTGTCTCTTTCGCAATCGCCTCGCTGAACCGTCTGCTGGTGCCATGAGTAGCGAGGAGCAGGAGCATCTGGATGCGGGAGATGATGTGCAAAAAGAAACAGCTCCCTTCTGCCAGAGGTGGTGGACCCTTGACTGGCTGCAATGGCATGCGGCCACTGGGCCCTGCTGCTGCTGTTGCTGCGGCGGCAGATGGTCCACCACATCTGAGCCACCTCTCCCGCCACCGATGGTGACCGCTGCATGTGTTGACCAAGGGCCGTGTGCCAATGTTAGCTCCCTGGCCACGCTTCACTTTCTGCTCACAGATTCTCTACATATACCCATATTCGGCAAAGAACTGCCACAACACCGCCGAGTATCGGATTTTACCGCAAACGCTCCACACTGAGTGACTACTGCACAACGCGCATCTCTCTGAGCCCCTGTGCCGCTACTTATCTTGGACCGTGCGAAGCGGGTTTTTTCTACCCCAGGGCCGTTTGGGTCTCCTGACCTCACACTCGCTGCTCCTCCTGCTGTGACACACGGCCACACTACCCACTTGCTGCTGCGCCGCTGACTAACGGCCAAACTCGAACACCCTCTACACCTGACGATGATGAAGCCCTTCTGCTTAAACACACCCCGGCTCCCAAGTGTCGGTCGGCAACATCATCATCGATTTTGTGTTTCAATCGTCACTTGCTTCCTCATCACCAGTCTTGGTATGCAGAGGCTGACCCCTCCACAAGACCCGCTCCCATGCCGACTCTCCACAATCTATACTTTGCCGCCTACTGCAAGAACATGGATATTGGCCCCATTTCTTCGCTGCCAAGTTGTGTGTGCTTACTGCCTCCTCAATTGTTCAATTCCCTCGCTGTAACACATGGCGCTGAGCCCCCAGACCACATTGTAGATGTGGAACAGCAGGATTGGGACCAGAAGAGTGCGGTTGCAGGTCCCAAGGTGAGTGGCCTCTGACCCCTCTCCGGCCATGACAACTAAAGGGTGTGTCTGACGATCCCATCCCAGACTCTTGGCTGGGGTTGTCAGATGTTTCATCGGGAGGAAGTGGATGACCCTAGTCAACCATCAAGAACCATTGGTTGCTGTTCAACACACGGCTGCTAGATGAACAGCGGCAGTTTGTGGCCTCACCAGAGTGACCCCATGGCCTGGTGATGCACACCTTGCTGTGGCATGGCGGACCTTAGGGACGCTAAGCTCGCAGTGAATGTTTGTGCCCCAAGCTCGCCACTCGCCAGGGGAAGAACCTGCCAACCTCAGGACGAGGTTGGGGTCTGACATACTGTTTGTATCGCTAAAAGAAGTAACGAGACAAACGCTGTTTGATAGAAGATATCTGCATGATGAGTACAATACACACCCTGTAAATTTGACGTCCAATTGAAACCCATGTAACAAGCTTAGGTAACCCTTGGATATAAATTACGCTCCACAAATGGGCAGAAAAATTTACTTGTATGTTAGCCGTTTAAAAACACTGTTATTTTACCTGAATATTATAAAGCACAAACAGGCTTTAATTAACCTTTGGATATTAATTATCTACAGGAAAAAATGTCCTTCTCTTTGGCGGTGAAAAAGATACGTATTCTTTACTTAAGTACAAACTGCATAAAAATACTTAGTAACCCTTGGATGTGAATTTCGCAAAAGAAATGTGCTGGCCACAAAAAATTAACCGAGCTTGTGATCTCACTGTGTTGCTAAATGTGGCGTGGATGATTTTACGGTACACAACAACAGAACGACTCACTATGGACAAAGAGAACCTTCGGGAGTTCGAATTATGCTTCTATCAGGAAAAATGTACTTTTTTATGTGTGCGGGTGTGAACAAGAACGTTTCTCGATTATATGACCTACACAAACAGGCGAACAACGCTAATTAACCCCTGGATCTAAATGCGGCAAAAGAAATGAGCACACAGAAAATGTGAAGGTGGCTTATTTGAGTGTAGTCTGAAAACGCTGTTTCTCTTAAATATGAGGCTCTACAACACAGGAACCAGGCTTAGATAGACCCTTGGAGTCTTTCAAACTGTGCTGAGCGAACTGAGCAGATAGTCCATTAAAATGTATACTGCAGCTGGCCATTGGACGCACACATGACTTCATTTCCAATTCCCCACAAAATCAGAATTAGAACATAAGACGATGCATTCTCTGACAAAGCTGTGATCACACCCGTCTCAAAAAAGCGCTGTAGATACAAAAAGTGAGTTTCATTTAAGTAAGGGGAATAGTCATCGACGCAATTGCCGTGGCAGCACCTGTCGCCTACTCTAGAGTTACAGTGAGAGCGGTAAGAGTGTCCGCCAAGCGTCAGCGCCCGGACTTATATACTAGTGCGTGACTCCTCACTAGAATTTTCGCGTTGTCTCTGATAGTGGATTCCATCTCTGACATGTCATTTAGAGAGCGGTCAGAGAGTGCCTCTTCTTTCTCCTACCCAGAAGTTCTTTACTGCCCCATGTATAGTAACGCCATGTCTCCGCGCAGGTCACACTTTTATCAATCTAAAGCACACTTCGTTAACACCGAAGTACCCCCAACTATTCGACTTTCGTTCCAGGACTAACGCTGAAGTTTCTTCCTGAATTCAAAACTATGTCCGCTCTTCGTTTAGAATAGAGCAAATTCCGCTCAAACTCTATAGGTCTATACAAATATAAGAGTTAACTTTTTTTCGAGAGCAAAATTTTCAGTTGCGATTTTTGTATACCGCATATTCACTTTCAAACGGAACCCGATCAGGTGGGTCCATCAGCTGACCTATCTGAGAGCGTCAGATCTTATGAGAGTCGGGTGAAGAGAACACTACAGAGCTGTGTAATAATTTGGCGGTTTTCATATAATTGTGGAAGCGCAATTCTCTGAGTAAAAAGCAGAGAAAACAATATAACCGAAAGTGAAACTACTTCTAAGACACAGACAGTGTGCTCTGTACAAACACTAATCTAGGGAAAGCTGTTAGAGTGTGTTGGATCTGTTTTTGGATCCAAAAAACGTATTCAAAAGCGCTGTGTATATCGCACACAAAACGCATCCTCAAACTCAAGTGCTGCGTCAAACAAATCAAGAATTCACATGACCATTCTTGGACTGGATCCGAAAATCGCATCAGAAAGATGCATGTAAAAACAAACGCAGATTTAAATCCACACACACTACACGCATTGTGTACAGAATGAGACGCACTGTTTAGAGGAGCCGTTAGGGTTGAACACATCGATCCAAAACGCATGGATCGTAAACAGGATCGCGAAAATGGATCTCACTTACATCGCCAATGTAGAACAACATGCTGACGGTCATTGTAATGTGCTGGGCAGGGTAAACAGGACTCTCAATGTCACTTAAGGAGTCGGAATTGTCTCTGCTTTTTACTCCAAATCCTATAAACTTGTATGTCACAGAACTCAGCTTCCCTCCCTCTATTATATCCTTCATTAAGAAAGCCTGACATGATTCCTTTACACAATATAAATGGAATTACAGATGATTGTTTCTGATTGACTAGAGCGGTGATCTCGTTCAAATTCCCTTCTTCTCATAATATTTGAGCGTCTCTGTTGAACCAGATATCAAGACTATCATGGCATGTTGTTTCTGACAGTGTAGCAGTAGATACTTCATTTAGGGGCACCTAAATAAGCTGAATATATTCTGAAAAGGCAAGGAGCCAAAGATTTCTAGGCGGAAACTTTGTAGAAGATATTTATTCATAAAAGAAGTCTTCTATCACAAACATTTCATGCCCCTATTTTGAATCTCATAAAAAAACCCCTTTTGTATCAATTTATGTTTTTAGTCTAGAATCTTGTAATAATTGAGTTTTGTATCATACGACAGATCTGAAAAATGAAAAACCGAGAGATCATATCAATTCTTTTTTAGTTAGTTGCGATTGAGTCTGGTCATGTGTGGAGACTTGAATTGTCTGTTCACTCGTAGAAATGATTAGTCACCGCATATGGCTATCTAGCAGATAATACGTATCTCTGCTGTGGCATGTATACAACTCTCTCAGAGTAGTCCCCCGTACACCCCCCTCACTTCCTGGTTTAACGCACCAGTGTGCGCGTCAAGGAATTCTCCCAAGGGGTATTACTCTGGAGTCTAGAATTCCTCTATGTCTGACACTAAAGTTTATGCGTAAGGCGATCCCATGCTACATTATGTGACCCTTGTGGTAAAACTGAAAAAGACTGCCCATCGCAAAAACTCAGGGGCAAAAGGCTCTTAAAAACTATCTAAGCGCTTTAACAATACCGATGCGAAGCATTTCAAACATGCAAAAGCAAAATCCAGAAGATTTAAATGCATCAGCATTTTTGAAGGTCATTCGGTTGGTTATACATAAGCAATACCATTTTCTTTCATAAATCCATATCATTTACATATCTAAAAAAATCCACTTTATTTGTACATGACTTTTAAGTACTTTTTTGACTAAAATGGATTGTGATTTAAAGCCCCCAGTGCTTGGAATACAAAATGACTCTGTTGGACAAAACTCGACTGTATATCATTTTATCAGGGGATGAATGCTAGAATAAGGTTAATATAGCAGTCATCACATACTCTAATTATAAATAGTAAATTACTATTTTTCTAAATCAGGGGACATAGTGACTACGAGTCACTAGATAAATGAGAAGCAGTAATTCTGTGAAAAGCAGTTCAAGTAGAAATACTTTTAATAACGATTAAAGTTATCTACTTATTCACTGAGTGTAGATAATAGGTAGGGGTTATGACTAATCAGTGTCTAACACCATAACTGCTTTTGGAAATATAGGTTTCATACAACGTGGAAGTGAGCACTACATGATTGTAAATAGGTACTTTGTTGGTAAGATCAGCGTTATGCTTTTGGTACAACAATACGCACAAATGAAGTGGATGGTGCAAACCTAGTTGCCATTCAACGTATGGTAATCGGACTGTCCCACACGAGTCCATTCCATAGGCAGCAAGTGCTGGCTGATTTTACAGATGATAAAGCTACCACGTACACAGCAAGAGTCATCAAAGTGCTCAATCCGGCGGTGGTCTGCGTTCTTAACACATTTATACTTCTACTGCTTCAACACCAGTTCGGCCACTTGCATATAAGATTCTTGTGTTCCAGTGGCAGCTAGAAGCCTACTGAAGGCTTCCATACCATCCAATTTTTACAGTTTTTCTTACTAACTCCTGCCCAACTTGGTTACACTGTAGTGTAATAACAGTATATATGAAGAATGTGTTGTAAGCAAGGCTAATGAATCCCTAGCGAAGCAAAATACCCGTAGGCAGAAGGTGTCAAACTCGGCACTCCAGCTGTTGGGAAACTACAACTCCATTATGCCCACTGTAATAGATTATACAAATGCAAACGGAGTTAGTTATAGTTTCCCAACAGCTGGAGGTCCGTAGTTTGACACCCCTGCCCTAGGGGGACTAAATGTACAAGTAAAAAAGAAATGTTTTAAAAGTATAAAAAATAATAAAAAATACTACAAGTTCAAATCAACCCCTTTGGCGTTTTTACAAATAAAATAAAAAATTACACATAATTGGTATCCCTACTCTGAACACTTATATAGAAAAATCGAACACAAAGGATGTGGGTTTGAGATTTTATGGTACATTCAGTATCCGCAAAAAATTTTTAATAAAAAGGGATTCCAAAATTGGGGGGGGGGGGGGGGGGGGGGAGGAGTGGGATTTCCAAATTGTGACCAAAAAAACAACACCTAGAGATCTTGTAGATCTCACTATGGAGTGAGTCTGTCATGCTATCTTTTACATCTGCTCTACTCAGGGCTGTATGGAGCTCAGTTCTATATATAAGATAGTCGAAACGTTACGAGCAGAGTCTAGTCAGCTAGACAGACTAATCTGTAAGTAAACAAAGTCTAGATAGCTGATGAGGATTGAAAGCAAGGCTTATCAGTAATAGGCAACAGCAATTCTTGCTAGAGAACAATTTCATTTTTCTCATGACAGGCTCCACAGTCGTCTACTCTGCGCGGGGTGACATCATCGCAGTTTCCTCGGCTCTCAAACCAAATTAAATCAGGTCTGGACAAAGGGTAGGCAAAGGTAGGCGATTGTCTAGGGTGCTACTTTACTACCTTGTAAAATAGGGTATCGAAGTGGGCTGTAATTACTCCATGGGGGGAGGTGGCTATATTCCTCATACATTATGCACTATGGTACAAACTGAGTATGGCGTCTGTAGGCAGTTACCCATACAAAAACCTATGTGCACTCCTTAGCACATAAAAACGCTCTTGAATCTCTTGAGCAAAGTAAAATCTATTGACCAATGTATTTAGAAAAGTCTTCCACTTATCTAACTGTTCCCGAAGTGATAGGAATGTGTTGAAAGCTACTCTCTAGTGTTGTGACGGTAGAAACCCCTTTACTCAACACCACTACATAACAAACATGAACAAAAAAGTATTGGAAGCAGAAAATGGAGTCTACGTAGCAGAGCCAGCAGCGAACATTTACATAATCGAGAATGTTTTTTTTTTAAAGTACTAAAACAACGAAAACAATACTATTTCTCACTGCGATTGGCACCCCCACAGTGAGATCACCGGGGGTGCTGAAACCTTACAACGGTAATGATGACTGTGAAGCCCTTATGCACGTTTCCCAGTGGCCACCATGTAATGCATTTCATATCTCACTTTTTTTGGGACAACTCCCTTCTTACGCGATGTTTACGCCAATGCCACGAAAGATGTATTAACTAATCACGAGCGCCCGATCTGTGCTTCAAGTACCCCACCTGGTATGGTGACGCCTTTTTGGTCCATTGAACTTTTTCAGTCATTAATAATACCTTTCCACCTTTCTTCCGCATCTTTACTTACCGATGAAATTTAAAAAAAATCATTTCTATATGGTTGTTTTTTAAAAGAAACGGGGTTTTTGAGTAACATGGATGCGCACGCGGGATTGAATTTTCTTCTCTTAGTAACAAAATCAATCAATTCCTCCTACTGCTATCACCACTTGCAATGATACCATTTAGTGGTACCGAGCATTTCCATAGAGCGACTTTATTGGATGG
This sequence comes from Phyllomedusa bahiana, assembly GCA_025379985.1. Taxonomy (NCBI): domain Eukaryota; kingdom Metazoa; phylum Chordata; class Amphibia; order Anura; family Hylidae; genus Phyllomedusa; species Phyllomedusa bahiana. Next base: position 159,891 of record JAODAL010001476.1, on the reverse strand, counting down.
CATCTCCTCCTCGGCCCTACATGAAACTGCTCATTCGACCTCTTCCCAGTATGGGACCTATGTCCTAACAAGATATTGTACTTCAGTGGCAGTAGGCGGCAACTAACGACAACATATAGCTTGCGCTGCATCCGGTGGAGGTAGCAGGTGGGTAATGTTAGGAGGTTCATCCATAAGAGTGTAGGATCCATGTAGATGATTGAGGGTGACAATGAAGGCAGTGGAGTAAAAAAAGACAGGTAGGGTGTCTGTACGTCCTGGTGGGTGTCAGGCTGAGCTGAGAGGTCCTGGAGGGTATGTGCAGGTAGGTTGGGTGGTCCTACTGGTACTGAGTACCAGTTTTACTGTATATGATAAGATGCATCCAAAACAGCAAGTTTGATCTTTCCTATATCTGTAATCTGTTTACAACAAACATATTTATTCTTTTTTATGCTACAAAATGTATAATGTTCTAATACACTTTCTGGATCAATTCCTCATTCTGCTGGAAGTGAACAATAAAGGTTCCTACTAAATGACTGCAAGCCAAGATCTTAAACACCACAAGGAATTTATACTTGAAGTATTTTGGAAAACTGTGTACCTGTTCATTATACCAGAAAATTATATTTTATATGCTGATTTCATAAAATCATATAATTAATACTACAATTTTTCTTCCCACTAGTGGACTTAGTTTCAGTAGTTTAAAACCATGTATATTTAATTATACATAATCAATACTATGTATCATATGTAATATGTTAGGCTCAGGCTATATGTATAAAATTTCAGTCTTGTTGAGTGCAAAGTAAAAGAGGTAACATATAGAACAGGTTCTCATCTGTATTGAGGTCGCCTTGTCGACAGCAGGTGGACTTATTAGAGTTTTGATCAAAAATATACACTGAGGGCCACATGTATGAAAACGGTTTAGGTCTAAAACTCACTTTGCTGCCCATAGGTTACCATGGGCAAAAAGTGAGTTTTTAGACCTTATAGTTTTTTAATAAATTGGCACAAAGAACCTCAAATGTTGCATAGTATTAAAGTAGCAGACGCGATCGCTCTTCCAATTATTCCTTAGTGAAGAGTCTTTTGACTTGGAGAGTATTTTCTTACAGCTCGTACTGAGTCGGTCTGCTGATAGATTAGAGTAGTTGTACATTTTGTCTGCACATGCCCTAGTTTCAAGCTAAGTGCACATTTAACAAAACAAAAAAAAAAACTTTTTAGATGTACAGACCAAACATTGTTTTTTTAGGAGTGTTTACTTAGACAGTTTTTTTTACATTTTTTGTTTTAGACAAATGAGAATGGGACATGACAAAGTAAGGTTCAAAACCCATATAGAGCCGAATCTTTCTTTAAAGATGAACCATCGCTCAGAGGTCTGTTTTTTACTGATCCATGCCAGGTTTACTACAAAAGTATGTAGAACTACCCTGTTTCCTGGTCCAAAGCGCGTAATACAGTGTTCTTATATTCAATCTTTCTCTCTCCTAAAGGATGGCCTAACCTTTACGTTCTTATTTTTGCAGGGTGTCTTATCTTTTTGTACCCAGTGAATAAATTGTAGCCATGTGCTATACTAATGTGTGTGTCTGTGTGTGCGGAAATATCTTATAATAAGTGTATAGACAGAGCGTCACAAACCATTGGAAACATCGAGTATGTAAAGGACATTTTATGGCATTTACATTGGCCTTATCCTCAAAGTATGGCAAGAGTGTGACATGCCATGGGATACTGTGAAGTAAACTAGTACAGTCCCCGCATCTACCCGAGATGCAGTCCATCGACTGTGATGGAGATGTCTATTTTGTCAGATCATCTGATCCTTTTACCGCCCTCAGTCCCTCTGTATTTACAGAGGTACTGGTTTTGATCTGTCTACTCTCCTTTGGATGCTTCGGGACACCTGTGTGACATCATCCACACTGACCGTCCCATCACATTCTCTCAACCCTCAAAATGTATTTCCCGCTTGTCTTATTTTATTATTCCCTTAAAAGTTACGTGGAAACTTCACACAAAAGTCTCTGAGTCTATCGTCTTAACATGATTAGGGGGGTGTACGATATTTTTGGTTAATCTCATCGTCATTAGTTGGAAGATGGATTTTTCTCTTTTTTCAGTTACTGACAACAGATATTGCATTTAAATAATGATCATTGTTTTCTTTTAAATCCTTATCGTAACATGTTTTACTGAGGAAACAACAAAGTCTTAAAAAACAGCTGTAATCCATAAGTGGAACCTTGATTTTTCTAGTTTCAGTTTGTGACGGATCTCGACTACGGAATGTCATTAAACAGTCTCTGTATTATTGTGTAATTCCCCATGGAAATCGGTGGAAATCCTATTAAATATTTTGTAATTCAACGTAGGAACTAGGAGTATCCTTTCTGGTATGTGTGTAAGAGCGCATTAGGAATATGCCTAATGTCATTTAAAATTGTATTCCCATTCAGCATAACATTAGGTAATATTTTTGTTTTCTGTATCCAGGAGTATGTCAGTATCTGTGTAAGCTCCCATTTGTATCAGCCGGATTACATATAGAGGATATTTATTGTGATTCATATTATATGCCCCCTCTACCTCAAAAATCAGCAGTGTTCTCAGTATCAAAAATGGTTAGAGGGACTTACTGCGCAGATGTGAGCCACAAGTCAAGACAGGCTCAGATTCCCGTTGATTGGTCAACAAATGACCAGGCTAGAGTGCTCTAATGGAAGGAGGTATGTCCGGAATAGTGTAAAACCGTGGTACAGTTCTCACAGGACATGGAACTTGCAGATTTGGACGAGTTATTATTCCAACAGAGCATAGTCTTGTGTCATGAACAAGATGGAAAAGGCTAGGCCGTGTATTGTGTTAGTATACCCAGCATTTGTAGTCTTTCAACAACTTATCAGTACTTATCTGTCTCTCTCCTCACTAACAATTACTGATTTGAGAGACTCTCATATAGTGTTTTTATCATAATAAAATACATAGAAGTTAATAGTCAGTACAAGATGCAATGAAAAACATATACTGTATGTGGATAAGTGGGGCCAAATAAAACTAGACAGGAGAGTGATATATAACTATAATAAATTATGCCGTGTATCTATTACAATACATTAGATCATAAATGTACCATGATTTAAGATGTTACCAAAGATACATGTAGATGCTATCCACACACAAGGGAGAGGTCTGTTTGTGTATGCAGACACAACACCGCAGCACAAAATAATGTATGTGGGATTTTGTGAGTATGCACACAGAACTGAATACCCCTGGCCACTTCCCAAAAAATATACATATTAAGATAGATAACAATATACAAAAAAAATAAATAATTGAAAGTGCAAATAAAAAGTAAAGTAAAGGCCTACTTGTAGCCGTATCTGAATAGATACGTGTAACACTGAGAAGCAATAATAATTTTAGATACTGACGTATATTTTTTACACTTTATTGTATACAGTATATCACATATCAGGTAGGTGTTCTGTAGGACCCCGTTCACATTGTGTTTTAGGCCTTCATTGCAGCATCTGCAGACAGCTGTTTTGAGGTTTTTGCCCCTGATCAGAATAGTGCAGGGTACTGACTGGCTCATAAGAGGCCTTTAACCCCTTAAGCCGAGCGCCTGAAAAGAAGTTAATGACCAGAACATTTTTTTATTTTTTGCCTCCTTGCGATTCAACAGTTGTAACTTTTTTATTTTGTCAGTGATGCAGTTGTGTGAGGCCTCGTTTTATTCGAGACAAGTTGTACTTTATGGGGGAATAGTTTAAGTTCACTTATAAATAATTGCAGTATTTTTTTAAAAAATAATTTTTGTTTTTTTTATTTTTTTTTACACCATTCACATTTCATACTTAATAACTTGTTAGATTAATTCTACAGGTTATTACGGTCGTGTGGATACCAAATATGTGTAGGTTTTTTTTGTGCGTGTAATTTATGCACAATTATTTTTTATTAAATATTTATTTTTATTTTATTTATTTTTTTTTTCTTTTTTTTTACACTTTTTATGGGAGAACTGTTTTACATTTTTTTTTTTTACACTTAGTAATGTATTAGCATATTCATATATGCTAATACATTCTAATCTGTGTCAGTCTGACACAGACAGTGATTAGGACAGCACACAGTGCGTCCTAGTCATTGGCTTCATACACAGACAGCTCTGGGGCCACACTAGGTCCCCAGAGCTGACTGTGCAGCCGTTCCCCGGGCTCTGTCGGGACACCGGGTTTTCCGATCACCCGGCAGAGCAGGGGAAACCCTTTGATTGCGCTGCAGTAACGCACCGCCGCAATCAAAGGGTTAAAGCACCGGGCTGCGGAGGTTTCCTCCGCTCCCCGATGCTTGCAGGGGATGCTTTGGGATTGGGGCTGTGTAGTACACAGTGTAGTCAAAAGACGTCGCTGCAGACGAACGACCTGAAATGCCCGCCGTCAAAAGACGGTGGGCGGTCGTTAAGGAGTTAATATAGAAGGAGTACTATTTTTTTGGCGAAGACTCCCAGCTGACAGAGAGAGTCTCTTAGGAAAGGCAATCCTTCTCCACATCTAAACCCATTATAAGACCTTGCTGACACATATCTTAGATATTAAGGGTTCAGTTAAAGGGGGCATTCTTCATTAGTTTTATTACTAGGATCTGCCAATACTTTATGGTAAGTGGGGTCTCGCCTCGAGAACATCCATTAATCCTGTCATATTGGGAGCTGAAGTGCCTTTTCACTGTTTTATCCAGCTGATCATCTGCACTGTGGGTGGCTGGGGATGATAGTAAATCATTTTATAAGATGTAAAAAAACCTTTATGAATTGTACTACTAAATCTTTGGATCCAGAGGCATGTTGTGTAGCTCTAGCCTGAAAAAGCACAAATATGAGCAACCCTGCTAATTAGACCCCTTTTATGATAATGATGATAAGCCATAGATATGGGACATGCTCTCTTGGTGCTTAGCTGTTATTACATGCATATTTGGCTGTGTTGAGCGCGTGTGTTACATCATATACCTAGCATGTATGTGTTCCCTCTGTATAAATATAATCTCTTTTAAGCACTTCAGCAATTTTTGTGTATATAAGTTACCCCTTTTAATGGCACACAGATGCCCATTTCTTCTATCATTTCTTGTCTCAAGGGAAGTAGTTAGACCAGGTGCCCAATGCAGCTCTAAACTTAAATAAAACCAAGAAACCCTGGTGTAAAGTATCAATCTCTTTTATTTATTTTTTATCTTCATGGTTTTTAATGTTTCTACTTTTGTGAAAAACAACTGTAATGTTAAATTCATCTGTCCACAGGACACACAAAATACAGAATATTTCCTAATTAAAACAGCTGACATTTTCCTGAAACACATTATGTTAAAACAGTGCCACCTAGTGGTCACAATCAATATAGATTGAGAAAAAAAAAACTTCAATTATAAATCCATCTGGTGTTTTTAAATTTATTTCAAATAAGTCAGGAGAAGTTATCCTGACACCTGAAAATGTTCTTTGAATGTTCTTCAGTTATCATATGTCTTCATGTAGAGAGAAAAATAACCTCTCTATTTCCTCTTACATTATTAAAAGGTATCATTTTAGCGGTCAACAAGAGGTCACTCACATGTAATTTCTCTTTGGCAGAAGTGCTGTATAAGTCGCCATATAAATGCCAGGAGGCATGGGATGCCCACCAGTCCTCTATATTAGGACAGATTTCTAAGATTCTAGGAAAGTAGGAAGTAAAGTAGCAGCTAGGATAGTAAAAGGCAAGGGTCCATTGAGTCCTATCTGTAACCCTACAGTGTTGTTCCTGAAGAAGATAAAAAAAAACAACTATGAGGCAGATGCCGGTATTTGTCCTCTGCCATGGGGATGAGCCCTTAGAGATAGAGATGGGTATATGCCATCAAAGTGTAATATTGGAACACCACTTTAAAAAAGTTGTTTCATGAAGACAACTCATTTTGAAATAGAAGCCAGTGTGAAAATCAACTGATGGCTGCAAACCTGACTTTTAATTCTATTTCGATTAGGTGTTATTGACAGGAGAAACAGACTGGAAAGCAGATATTGACTTGTATAATTTGTTTACATATGTTACTCTGTATTTTCTGCTCTAAATTTCTACAAATGTGTTGTGTTTTTTTCACATAGCAAATCATGTAATGGATCACTTAATTTATGATGGCAAAAAAGTACATCAAAAACGCATGTGCTAATGCACACTTTTTTTTTTTGCAAAAAAAGCTATAAAGGCTAAATGATAAAATTCATCCAGTTGTTGATGCTTTTTTTGTCTCAAAAACACCATTCCAAAATATAGGATTGAAGATGCCTTAAAATGTCTTCAAAATATAAGCTTTTAGGGATTTTCCATTTGTTCCTTACCATGATAAGCCCTTTGCTTGTATTAGTAAATTGAACATTTCTTGGTTTCTCCTAGAACATGTTTACGCAACAGGATGTCAGTGTGGAATTTGGGTGCATTCTGCGGCGACATTCAAATGCTGCAGTTTCTAAAGTGATGGGGTTATGTAAAGTGTCATTACATGAATGATGAAGGTATTTTGTTTAATACTTTGGATTTTACAAATCACCAGAAGGCATGTCTCTGCAGGATGGGATTGCAAAGTGTAAGCACACAATGCAGAGATTAAATATGTGCATTGAGAGGTGATTGTGAGTACACACATCTAAAAAGATTAGCAAGAATCCTAATCCGTAAATCTAACCAAATTTCACTGAGAGAATCAGTGTAACACCTAGAAGATTAGTTTTGAAATAAGATATAATTATTATGAGGATGTAAAATGTAATAAGCATTTAACACTGGTGACATTGTAATCCTGCAAGCCAAAAGATAAATGTGCTTGAATCATTTATATGCAGACTAGCTTCTTTCATATCATTTATTTGGTGTAGCTCTGATGCAATACTACATTCTAGCTCAAACCTCATTTATTTAATGCAGCAAAAGCTGCTTGACTTTTATTAGACTTTAATATGATTTATTATAAAACATTATATATAGAGTACATATGGAGTCCATATATAACATGGAGCAGAACTGCCGCAAGCATTGTTCTAAAAACATTTCCACTGATGTTCTCCTTGTTGATCACTCACTAACCTCTGATAGACTACAGATACATAGACTTAGGGCCACATGTATGAAAACTGTCTAGGTCTAAAATTCACTTTGTTGCCCATAGAAACCAATCTGCATGCCCCTCTTATTTCAAATAGGGATCTGGCAAAATGAAAGGGGCACTCTGATTGGTTGCTATGGGAAACAAAGTGAATTTTAGAACTAGACAGTTTCATACATGTGGCCCTTAGTGGTCTGTATTTAATTCTGCAGAATATTATAGAAATGTCATAAAAATTAGCTTTTGCCCAAATGTTTGGCAAACAGGGAAAGCGGCTGTTCCTGTCTTTTTCAATATTACATATACAGTGGCGGTTGGAAGTTTGTGAACCATTTGGAATTTTCTGGTTTTCTGCATATATTTGACCTAGAGCTACATCAGGTTTATACACAAAGGCTAAAGGTAAATAAAAAAAAAACAAATGAGTCAAAATATCAGACTAGAAAAATGATCCAATATTAAATACTTGTGATGTTGGTGGATTTCTTCCTACACTGCTCACTTCAGGTTATTTCACAACATTTCTATTGGATTGAGGTAAGGACTTTGAGTTGGAGATTCCAAAACGTTACCTTTAGGCCGTGTTCACACGGCTTATTCACGACGGATTTGTGCGCCGTATTGAGCGCACAAATCCGCCGTGAATAAGGGGCGGGACGGGGGCGGGGCCGGAGCGCGGCGGGGGCGCCGCTCCCGGCCCCATAGACAATGCATTGTTTACGGCGCGTCCGCGCCGTAAATAATGTGCATGTCACTTTCTCCCCCCGCGGCGGATTCGCCGAGCGGGGAGGAGCGACGGATTCCACTGTTCTCTATGAGAGCAGTGGATTACCGTAATTGCTGCCGTGGATTGGCGCCGTACTGAAGCGCAAATCCGGCGCGCAGTACGGCGCCAATACGCGGCAGAATAAGCCGTGTGAACGAGGCCTTATAGTTATTTAACCATTCTTTGGTGGAACAACTTATGTGCTTATGGCCGTTGTTTTGCTACATGACTCACATTCACTTAAAATTCAGCTTATGAATAGATGGCCTGAAATTTCCCTTTAAAATTTGCTGGTATAATTCATTCATTGTTTCATCAATGACGGTAAGCTGTCTTGGCCCAGATGCAACAAAACAGGACTAAACCTTAAGTCTACCACCATTGTTTTTCACGGATAGTATTAGGTTTTTATGCTTTAATGCAATGTTTTCCATTTTCCAAACATAATGGGCCACATGTATGAATCCCGCCGGGTCGGGGCTCACCTTTCCGCCAGCTTTCTGGCGGAATCTGCGCCTGATTTAGGTCGGGGCCGGGGCGCGCTCATACATAGCATGTAAAGTCCGCCGCGCCGCGCCTGTGTTTTTAGGCGCAGTGCGGGTCCGAGGCACAGTGCGGCGCTGCGCCTAGGATTCGGCGCCGGAGGTAGTGCGGTCATACATGCGTGGAAAAGTCCGCCGCGCCTGGCCAGTGTGTGGGGCGCAGTGCGGGGACCGAGGCGCAGTGCGGCGCTGCGCCTTTGATTCGCCGCCGGAGGTAGCGCACTCATACATGCGGGGAAAAGTTCCCTGCGCCTCGCCAGTGTGTGTGGGGCACAGTGCGGGGACATGGGCGCCGTGCGGGACTTAGGCGCCATGCGGGGCTGCGCCGAAAAACAGTTCCGATGCGAGACAGGCTGGAACAGCGAGAAATCATTCCAGATGTCGGTGCGGAGTATGAATCAAAAATCGCCTTTATAAAGGCATTCAACATTCTCAGGAAAAGAGCTGAAACCTAAAAAATAAAAAAGACATAAAACAAAATCACTTTCCAATATCCTAATTCAAGAATTAGGATATTGGAAAGTGCCGGGAAATACAGTAATTCAAATTCTGAAAGCTATTCTGATTGGTCGGCAGAAGCCAGTCAATCAGAATAGGAGTGACAGTGAACCATTAAAACCTATGGGGAAGTTTAGACCAATCAGAATCCACGGCGGGATAGTTCAAAATACAGTAAAAATGCTGAAAAGATCTGATGGTTAAGCTACCGGGGACTTGGCTAGCTCAGCCAATCAGAACAGGAGCGACAGAGACCCATTCTAGCCTATGGAGAATTATTGACCAATCAGAATAGGAGCGACAAAGACCCATTCTAGTCTATGGAGAAGTTTAGACCAATCAGAATCCACGGCGAGATAATTCAAAATACAGTAAAAAGACAGAAAAGAGCTGATTGGCTGAGCTAGCGGTGGCTTGGCTATCCCAGCCAATCAGAGCGCGAGCTACTGCTCCCATTATAGTCTATGGAGAGATGGGTGCACAGAAATCTCGGCACTCAGCGCCTTGCGGCATGAAGTATTAATAAAAAAAATTTTTTTATTAAATGTAAAACATTATCAGATAAAGAGCAGAACCCTTCTTTACAAATAAAGCAGTTAAAAACCCGAACAACGCGTTTGTTGCCGAGACCGGCGCTACATATGGAATTGCAATAGAGAGAATTGCCGGGAAATACAGCACTCCAAATTGTTTAAGCTATTCTCATTGGTCGGCAGAAGCCAGCCAATCAGAATAGGAGCGACAAAGACCCATTATATCCTATGGAGAAGTTTGGACCAATCAGAATAGGAGCGACAGTGGCCCATTCTAACCTGCGAAGGAGTATTAACCAATCATATTCAAAGGCGGGACCGTTCAAAATACAGTAAAAATGCAGAAACGAGCTGATTGGTTGAAGCGGCGGGGGCTCGTCCAGCTTAGCCAATCAGAGCGCGAGCTACTTTCTCATAGAGTTCTATGGGGAAAAGAAATTCTGAGCGCGCTCTGTGATTGGCTAAGTTAAAAGAGGCGCCGTTATTTGGACCAATGGGAGAGCGAGCGACGCTCCTATGGGTTTTCTAATGCAATCTGAAATCAAACTGTACACGGCCGAAATCAAATTATAACACTACAGAAGTGGTCCCGATGTGTATATAAAATGAATAATAATATGGGGGTAACGAAAAATAAATATTAAATCATGTTTATTTCTTTATTTTTGTTAGCCAAGGATCAATAGTATGGGTGCAACGAAAATAAAGAAATAAACATGATTTTATTGATTTAATTTTTTTTGTCGTTACCCCCATATTATCATAGTGTTATAATTTGATTTCGGCCATGTACAGTTTGATTTCAGATTGCATTAGAAAACCCATAGGAGCGTCGCTCGCTCTCCCATTGGTCCAAATAACGGCACCTCTTTTAACGTAGCCAATCACAGAGCTCGCTCAGAATTTCTTTTCCCCATAGAACTCTATGAGAAAGTAGCTCGCGCTCTGATTGGCTAAGCTGGACGAGCCCCCGCCGCTTCAACCAATCAGCTAATTTCTGCATTTTTACTGTATTTTGAACTGTCCCGCCTTTGAATATGATTGGTCAATTTTTCTCCATAGGATATAATGGGACATTGTCGCTCCTATTCTGATTGGTCAATTCTCCTCCATAGGTTATAATGGGACAATGTCGCTCCTATTATGATTGGCTGGTTTATGCCGACCAATGAGAATAGCTTAAACAATTTGAATTACTGTATTTCCCGGCGATTCTCTCTATTGCAATTCCCGATGTAGCGCCGGTCTCGGCGACAAACGCGTTCGGGTTTTTAACTGCTTTATTTGTAAAGAAGGGTTCTGCTCTTTATCTGATAATGTTTTACACTTAATAAAATAATTTTTTTATTAATACTTCATGCCGCATGGCGCTGAGCGCCGAGATTTCAGAGCGCCCATCTCTCCATAGACTATAATGGGAGAAGTAGCTCGCGCTCTGATTGGCTGGGATAGCCAAGCCACCGCTAGCTCAGCCAATCAGCTCTTTTCTGTCTTTTTACTGTATTTTGACTGTCCCGCCTTTGATTTTAATTGGTCCAAATTTCTCCATAGGATATAATGGGACTTTGTCGCTCCTATTCTAATTGGTTAATACTCCTTCATAGGTTAGAATGGGCCACTGTCGCTCCTATTCTGATTGGTTAATACTCCTTCATAGGTTAGAATGGGCCACTGTCGCTCCTATTCTGATTGGTCCAAACTTCTCCATAGGATATAATGGGTCTTTGTCGCTCCTATTCTGATTGGCTGGCTTCTGCCGACCAATGAGAATAGCTTAAACAATTTGAATTAATGTATTTCCGGCAATTCCCCTCTATTGCAATTCCCTATGTAGCGCCGGTCTCGGCGACAAACGCGTTGTTCGGGTTTTTAACTGCTTTATTTGTAAAGAAGGGTTCTGCTCTTTATCTGATAATGTTTTACATTTAATAAAAATAATTTTTTGATTAATACTTCATGCCGCACGCCGCTGAGTGCCGAGATTTCAGTGCGCCCATCTCTCCATAGACTATAATGGGAGAAGTAGTTCGCGCTCTGATTGGCTGTGATAGCCAAGCACCCACTAGCTCAGCCAATCAGCTCTTTTCTGTCTTTTTACTGTATTTTGAATTATCCCGCCGTTGATTCTGATTGGTCTAAACTTCTCCATAGACTAGAATGGGTCTTTGTCGCTCCTATTCTGATTGGCTGAGCTAGCCAAGTCCCCGGTAGCTCAGCCAATCAGCTCTTTTCTGCATTTTTACTGTATTTTGAACTGCGCCTTTGATTCTGATTGGTCAATCCTTCCCCATAGGTTTTAATGGTTCACTGTCGCTCCTATTCTAATTGGCTGCTTTATGCCGACCAATAAGAATAGGTTTCAGAATTTGAATTACTGTATTTCCCGGCAATTTCCAATATCATAATTCTTGATATTGCGCCGTTCTAGAGTTTTGGAAAGTGTTTTTTTTTTTTTATTATATTTATTTTTTACGTTCAGCTCTTTTTCTGACACTGTTTTCCGCCTTTATAAAGGCGATTTTTTCGGAATCATACTCCTGCTGCACGGAGCGGAGCGCCGAGATTTCTGTCGCGATCTTCGATCCGCTTCCTCGCATGTTCCGATCCTGCTTCACTTCGCCTCCGCCGGAGCATTTAGACCAAAAAAAACCAGGTCTGCCTGTCGGAGCTGCCGAGCGCTGCACTGCGCCTCGCTTTGCCGACTCGCCATCGTACATGCCTCGGTGTATACGAGCGTGCCGCGTCTCACCCCGGAACGCCTACCCCACGCCCACACCGCGCCCACTGCCCGCCCCTTCATGCGGGGCGCAGCTGAAAGTGGCGAACACTGCGCCTAACACTGAATCCCTGCGTCCGACAGCGGGATTCGGGCTGGGAGGCGCAGTATACGCCAAAAAAACGGGCAAAAAGCCCGATCATACATGTCGCCCAATGTTTCTAGTTAAACAATGAAAACAATGGTCTTAATCATTCACAGAACATTGTTTCTATAGTTTTCTGGCTTGTCTAGGTGATCTTTAGCAAACAGGCTGAAATGTTCTTTTTGGAGAGTAGCGACTTTCTCTTTGCAACCCTGCCATGCACACCAATGCTGTTCAGTGTTGTCCTATTAGTGAACTCATAAACATTAAGGGCCACATGTATGAAAACTGTCTAGGTCTAAAATTCACTTTGTTGCCCATAGTACCAATCAGAGCTCCCCTTTCATTTTTCCAGAGCACCACATGAAATGAGAGGGGCACTCTGATTGGTACTATGGGCAACAAAGTGAATTTTAGACCTAGACAGTTTTCATACATGTGGTCCTAACATTAGCTAATGTGAAAAGGGACTTTAGTTGTTTAGAGGATATCTTGTATTCCATTGTGACATTGCAGACTATTTTATGCCTCGTTCTTGGTGCGATCCTTGTTGGTCACTGGTGAGGATAATGATGGTCTTAAATTTCCTCCATTTGTACACAATCTGTTACTCTGTGGATTGGTGGAGTACAAACAATTTACAGTTTGTAATCTTTTCCAGCCTGATGAGCATCAACAAGTCTTTATCTGATGTCCTGAGATATTACCTTTGTTCATGCCTTGATATACTTCCACAAACGTGTTCTTTAAATAAAACAGGTCACTCACACCCGATTGTCATCCTCTTGATGAAAAACACCTGACTCTAATTTCACCTTCAAATTATTTGCTAATCTAAGGTTCACATTATTTTGCCACCCAAATATATGTGAGATTGTATCTTTTTTCTCAATAAATAAATTATGAAATGTATTACTTTTTAATGTAGATCTTTTTATCTACTTTTAGGACTTGTGGGAAATTTCTGATGTAGATTAAGAGGAAATTTATGTAGAAGTATTGAAAATTCAGAAGGTTTTGCAAGCTTTGAAGCACTACTACAACTGTAATGTAGCAATGTATATTTAATTTAAGTGGCAAAATCCTTCACAGCACAAATAACTTATAAACTGTTTGATGTATTACAACAAAATGAAAACTGCATATCCCTTATTTTATGACAAATTGATGTCATAATACATTTAGATAGAGAATGCAGTGGTTTGATGGTGGTGGTACTCAAAACTTCTTTGTGAGCTAATTTTGACATGTTTTAAAAGATTTTCATCCTATATTGCACTGTATTTAGCTCCATCCATCTTTTAATCAACTCTGACCAGCTTTCCCTGCAGAAGCAAAACATCCCCACATCCTCATGCATCATGGTGGGGATGGTGTGTCAAAGGTAATGTAGAAACACTAGGTAGACCTGCGCAATGGTGAAAAGAGGTAAAATGATCCTTCATTTTATATCAGTCATAAAATCAGAATACAGCGTGGCAGAGATCAACATGCTGAAGTATTTCTGGCACATATGTGCCCTTAGTAATAGCATGATATACAGACCACAGGACATCCTTATATACCTAAATAAAACAATACAAGTGATGAGAAAGAGTGCAAATACAAAATCCAGAAACACATCACAAAGATGTATGATCCAAGGGGGACTTCATATAAAGAAAATTCCTGCCATGGTATATTCTGACGATTTCACACACCAGTGGAATCAGATTATTTCCAAGTGCTCCATGCAATTAATGAGATTAATTACTAAATTTGAAGAAATAAAATTAGAGGAGATTTCTATTGAGCTGAAAGGTGCAGATGCTGATATACAATTATTTAAAGACATATCTTTCAATGAAGACTTACAATGTATTCAGGATAATGTTTCTAAAATAAAGAATCCATCATGACTTTCAAAAAATTTAAGTTCCAATGGGACATCTTTGTGCACAAAATCAGGTATATAAATGGGGATGGAGGGTGTCTGATAAACCCAGGTCCATTCTCAAGCGTAGATCCAGAAGCAATAGCTGGAGGAAGAATCAAAATAGAGTCAGTATCAGTCCTTTAGACTGACACAAGAAATACAAAAACCTATTACATAGGAGAGGAAGAAAACACCAGAAAAATTGTGAGGATGAAAACCAGATACAACAATCAACATCTCCCATAACAGATGTGCAAAATTGATCTTCTACGGAACTCGATCCTACTCAAACCAAGTTATTGTCTTTGGGTCTTAATTTTGCCTTGGAGCAAAACTTCAATCTGTTCTCCACCTTAAAAGATACAAATAAGAAGTGCAAACACGCAAGCGTGGCCAGTCCGCTCCTGTCAGTGTACTGGTCGGTCTATTGTAAAGTTTCAGGAAACTAAAGGGGACTGAGCAATGCTGTAGCTCTCACAGGCTTCACTTTTTGTAATCACATATATTTAGCAAAGTGATTAAATACCCATTTTGGAGGAACCCACGTCAACATGACTGGCAGGGGGGCTAGCGCGGGTGCCGCAGTGCCCCGTGGCCGCCCCCCCTGCCCGCAGGGGGTCTGGCGCGGGTGCTGTGGCTCCCCGCGTCCATGCCCCCGCTGCCCAGTCCCTGGCGCCAGTTCCCTTACCTGGCCGCGCTCCTGTGAACGCCGCTCCTGCCTGTCCCGGCCGCCGTGCGCGTACCCGCTGCTTAGGGCGCGCGCGCGACGGCTGGTCTGGATTTAAAGGGCCAGCGCACCATTAATTGGTTATTGATGGCCGCTGGTCCTATAAATGGAATACGCCCCCAGCAGTCTCTGCCAGATTGTTGGTGTGCATACCTTGTCTTTAGAGAGTGTTGGAGTCCGTTTTGATTACCCGTGTACCAGTCCGCTTTGCTTACGTTCCTGACCTTGCCTGTTTGCCGCCTGCCCTGACCGTCTGCCCGTCTCTGACCACGAACCTCTGCCGCCTGCCCTGACCTTCTGCCTGTTCCTGACTACGCCTCTGGATTACGATTTTGTACCACGGCCGCCATCGCAAGCAAGTCACGTCAGGGGTAGCGACCTGATAGCCTCACGCCGCAGCAAGTCCATCCCGCTTTGCGGCGGGCTCTGGTGAAAACCGGGGGCTACTTAGACTCCACTCCCTGGCGTGGCTTAACTATCATCGCTTGCGGTGGTCCAGCGAATCCACCGAACCCTTACAATTACATCGTAGCAAAACCCCTTTAAGGTCTCTGTTTAGGAGTCCTTTCCAAAAAGAAAGCAATGTTTATTGTTCCAGATAATCCAGTCATTCCCACTGTATATGGGTTACCGAAAATTCCTAAATATGCACAACAGCCGCCAATGCAACCTATTGTTTCAGGAATTGGGTTTCTCACAGAGAGACTCTGTCAGTGTCTGAACTCCTTATTACAACCTCTGGTCCAAAGGTCTGTCTGGGTACCTCCAAGACACTAAAGATGTTATTCGGCGCCTCCATTGTAGGAGGTGGCATGATGGTCTGGTGTGGCTTAGCTGTGATGTGGAATCACTCTATGAGATGAGTACCATCTCACAAATCATAATGATTATTATGATGATTAAATAAAATGTATGCTGTCTACTGACACACACTTATTTTTGCTATGATAATTCCATATACAGTATCTCCAGCTAATGGGTGTCTCTATGAGTGCCAAATATTAACCTCAGTCATAAATTTGACAATGTCTTGGTGGGAACAAATGTCTATTTACACTATTAACAATCCATTTTCCAGTAATATTGAGTGGTACAGCAGATACATGCATAACTTACTACTTATCTGCCGTACCTATTTTCATAGAGTACAGTAATAATAATTTATTTAATCTTAAATAACCTTTCACAATAGATAGCACATCCCACATAGCACATTTCATCTAAAACTTACCATAAGCCTGCCTCTGGCAATACCATTTTGCTTTTCAAAAGTTTCCACAGAAGACATACATACCGTTTTATTCCAATTGGCCAATTAATACGAGCAATGCACAATTTTAGCACCCAACCAGAATACTAACTAGAACAAAAATGAGTAAAAGACTTACATCTAGGAGATATCCGAATTGGACATTACAATGGGCAGTCCATATACTGTAGCATCTCATAAATCCAGAGACTATCTGATCAGTCAATCACGTACATTCAATATAGAGACAAATAAAAAACCTACTTTGGTTTTGGATTTTAACCATCAATTCAGTGCCATCAAGGACATTGTCCTGAAATAGCATCCCATTCTTTGAGAGGATGACGTGCTAGACTCCATTCTGCATGATGGTTGCAGAATGGGTTCCAGGAGGTCCAAAACAATGGGAAGGTTGTTGTCACCTAATTTATTATAGCTTACTAATTCACACACTACTTGGTTACATTGCAAAGGGTTCTTCAAATGTGGATCGCATCTGTGTAGGACTTGAATTTTTCCTTTACTTTGTAAGATATTCACATAATTCCAATAATAATTAAACTTTTTACATCCAATAATACATTAATTGAAGTTCACATCATGTGGTTTCTCTAGCGATATACATTCTTTGCAATTTGTTTTATGTTGGTTGCACCACATATAAATTAAAAACTACTATTTTAGAACATCTCAATGATATCAGTAGCACATCTACATGAACAAAATCTAATGCTGCAAAACATTTCATAGACTGTCCCAAGTCAAACAGTAATTCCTTGAAATTTTAGCTAATTTAGCCAATTCTTTTCTTTTACAGGTATTGGATGCATTCTTACCCTCTGGTACTTTTGTACCAGTCCTGCAACTTACGATTTGCTGTCTTAGACATTTTATCAACCACACATGTGTGCCGCCAGTTTCAGTTCTGGATTCAGTAAGCCAGTTTTCTTTCCTCTGTTCTTTCATAGCGCTTCCAGTCTCACTATCATTTGTGATGAGTTTCCGGTGTTTTTATTCGTGTGGACTGATGACATGCACTTGTCAAATGCCGCCCAAGTAAGTACTTTTTCATATCACTTGTATTGTTTTAGTTAGGTATATAAGGATGTTCTGTGGCCAGTATATCAAGCTATGACTATAGGTATGTATGTACCAGAAATGTGTCAACTTGTTGGTCTCTGCCACGCTGTATTCTGATTTTATGGCCGATATAAAATAAAGGATTGTAACACATGAAGGAGAGTCCCGACTGCCTCCACTGTACTTTCTGGTCCTCTTCGCTGAACTGAACTCACATATCTCGACATGAACTTCATGTCGAGATATGTGAGATACCCATATGTGATTGATGTGCTGTACTATGTCCCATTTTGAAATGTAATCTTCTTTTAGGATGTTAGGTAATGATAATGTTGATTGTATTCGGTCACAGCCTGGTTTCACTGTGCTTGACACCCTTTGTCTCTCAGACAGTCACTCCTGCCACTTGGAGCTCTTGTGGTATAAGCTTCTTTTACCCTGTGGGAATCCTTCCCGCAGGCGGTCCATGCCGGCCCCCAAGTGCCGTTTTGGTCCTTTACGACCAATGTACAGTGTTGGTCTATCGCAGCTCTGAGACTGCGCCTTTGTTTTTCTTCCATGTTTTGGTTTTGTAAGCCTTGTTGGCCTTTGTTGTTTTATCCTCTCCCATTTTAACTCCAGCTTTCCCAGCCAGTCGGGGCCAGTCCCTCCGTCATTCTCCGGTATCTTCATAGCGCCCTCCTTTGTGTGTTCACCTGGTTTATGAATGCATACCTTGAGGGTTACGTCCCTTAATGTTAAGGGATTAAACTTGCCTGAAAAACGGTCAAAGCTTTTTTACCATCTGCACAAGCTGAAATCTCATATCATATGTTTACAAGAGACACACTTGCTACAAACCCAGGAGCGACTTCTTCAAAATAAGTACTACACTGCCTGGTACCATAACGGTAACCCTGATCAGAAAACTAGGGGAGTGGCCATATTCGTGCATAGATCTCTCTCCCTTCAGGTGCTTGACACCTATATGGATGAGGATGCTAGAGCGATTTTCTTGAAGTGCAGCTTCCAGGGTCACTTGTATACAGTTGCGAATATTTATGTTCCTAATAAGGGCCAAATTTCCTTTCTCACCAGGGTGCTGGATGAGCTCACATGTTTTGCTCAAGGTCAAATAGTACTCTGTGGGGATTTCAACTTAGCCCTACATCCTTTCCTCGATACCTTAAATGGGCGATCTTCTGTTCCTCACTGTGTGCTTAACAGACTTAAGAGTTTGTTACGCGACATGCAGCTGTCTGATGTTTGGCGCATTATGCACCCTGGTGAGAGAGACTACATCTTTTTTTCTAACCCTCATCAGTTGTATAGTCCCATTGACTATATCCTCACTCAGCACTCCCTACTCCCCTTTGTAACAAACACTGATATTGATGTAATGCTCCATTCCGATCATGCTCGATACACTGTGACCTAGACCTGCTGCATTTCAAGCGCCCCCCCATTTGCCTGGAAGCTTAACGAGACCCTCTTACAGGACGCTCTGTGCATGAAAGACCTCCAGGCCTCCATCTCAAACTTCCAGGATCACCATAGCAATGATCCAACAACCCTCCAGATCCAGTGGGAGGCATTGAAATGCATCATGCGTGGAGTCCTGATAAAACATGGCACTCGACTGAAACGCGAAGCTGTGAGCAAACTGCACTCGCTGTTAGCAGAGCTCCACTTGGCAGAGGCCGCTCATAAAACCTCGGGATCTGAATCGGACCCGAGACCCCTGCTCAAACTCCGCCATGCAGTACTTGCGCTAATGGAGCGTAAGCACAAGCAGTACCGGCAGGTGCATGAAGCGGGCTTCTACGGGCAGATATTTGGCACGGGCATTACGGGACAAAAGAGCCTCACTATTTGTCCCTCAGATCAAAACAACAGGGGAGAGATTGGTACATCTGACCGAGGATATATTGACAGTGTTCCACGAGTATTACTCGAATCTTTACAACCTCCCTGAACTGGCTCAGAGGCAGTGTAGGTTGCATGACTGCGCTGCAGGATTACTTGAAGCACACAGCTCACCTGGCCCTAGATACAGAGATCGCCAGCTCTTTGGAAATCCCCTTCTCTCCTCAGGAACTTCAGACAGCTATTGCCTCACTGCCGGTGGGTAAGAGTCGAGGCCCAGGTGGCTTTACTGCAAAAATCTATAAGGTTCTGCAGGAGGATCTAACCCCCCGATACTGCTTAGCTTTAATTTGGTTTCCCACTCCTCTCCTTTTGCCCCGGACTTCCTCAAAGCCCACATCACGGTCATCCCCAAAGGGAAGGACCCAGCCCTGTGTTAGAGCTACCGCCCAATTTCTTTAATTAATACCGATACCAAAATTTTTGCCAAGCTTATTGCCCTGTGGTTGAATCCCCTTGTAAGTGATCATATCCATCTAGACCAGGTGGGCTTCATTCCAACGAGAGAAGCCAGAGATAACACTCTCAAAACCTTCACGCTAATTAACCATGTAGGTCTGGAATCCCTTGCATGCTACTATCTTTAGATGCGGAAAAGGCCTTCGACCGTCAATTGGTCTTATCTCTCAGGGGCCCTTACTTCACTGGGCATTGGCCCGGTCCTTCATGAAAAGGTTCTCGCTCTCTATCGTCATCCACAAGCACAAGTCCGGGTCAACGGCATGCTTTCCGCTCTGTTCTTCATACGCAAAGGTACCAGGCAGGGGTGTCCCCTCTCCCCGCTTCTGTATGCTCTAGTCATGGAGCACTTACTCCAGGACATCCGTATGACCGCCTCCATTCGTGGGATAAGGTGTGGCAAGTTTGATGTGAAATGTTCAGCTTTTGCGGACGAGCTGCTACTGTATGTCACGGAACCTCACACTTCTCTCCCCTCCATTCTTCAGGTGTTAAGTACTTTCAGATCGCTCAGTAACCATAAAGTGAACATGGCCAAAAGTATGACTTTGAATATTTCCCTTCCTCCAGAAGAGGTTGCTCGACTCAAAGAAAACTATTCCTTCTCATGGGCCTCCTCGCATTTTAAATACTTGGGAATTAATATTCCTGCGGACCCGGACAAAATATTCGATCTTAATTTTCCATCCATTATTAACTCAATGCGTATTGACCTCTCTAAGTGGAATAACAAAGATTTCTCTTGGATGTGCCGAATCAATATAGTTAAGATGAACATCCTCCCCAGGTTACTGTACATGTTCCAGACTATACCGGTTCTCCTCTCTAAGACATTTTTACGATCTCTGCATAATATGGTCATGCAGTTTGTCTGGGCGCACAAGCACCCTAGGGTATCTAGAAATATATTGATGAAGCCTAAAGCGGAGTGAGGGCTCTCGGCCCCAAATTTTCAGGCCTACTACTTGGCGGCGTCAGCGGTCAGAATATTGGATATCTTTCATAATTCTCGGACTAAGTCTTGGGTTCAAATTGAAACTGAGCTATATGGGTCACCAACAGCGGCGATTCCCTGGTTACCTCCCCTGTGGCTTCCCAAAAAACGGTTCATGACTCTTCCTCTCATTACACAAACTGTTGTACAAATACTTAGATCTTTCCCCTCCTCTATGCCCATTCTGAAGCCGGGGGGGTCCCCTTACCCCTCTTACTGGTAATCCTGGAATTCCAGAGGCACTGAGTTTTGTGGGACTTGGTTTAGGAGTGGATAGGGGATTTGGGGTCATGAGGGATGTCTATAGCGGTGGGGCGGTCAAAACGTACTCAGCATTAAATGCCGAATTTCATTGCCCCAGGTTCTCGAGATTGTCTTATTATCAGCTCCGCAGCCTGTGCTCGGCATACCAGGAACCTGTTGCATTTAATCGAGCCCTTTCCACCATTGAATATTGGTGTTGTCGGCTTTCGTTTCATAAGCATTTATTGTCTAGGATCTATGGTTTGCTGACACAGGCTGAGGCATTCACTAAGCTTCACAATCAAATAGCGTGGGAAAAGGAAATCTCTAGAGAGCTTTCTGAGACGGAATGGACTCAGGTACTGTCACTGGCTCGCAGGACTTCGGTTTCTGTGAGCATTCAAGAACTTAACTATAAAATCGTCGCCAGATGGTACAGAGTCCCTTCACTTTTACATTCTATCTACCCATCTGTTTCCAGTTTGTACTGGAGGTGCCATAGAAAGGAGGGCACAATGCTGCACACGTGGTGGAAATGTTCCTCCCTCCAGCCCTTTTGATCGCAGGTTATCCACATAATTGACTTGGTAACGGGTGAAAAGCTGAATAATGACCTGACTGTTCTACTCTTTATGTTAATTCGGGACCCGCCCCCCTCCGGCAAAGGTAGATTGATCACCTTTCTGTTGAATGCCGCCAAGGCTGTTATCCCTAGGTTATGGAGATCCACAACCCCTCCTTCCATTACGGACTGGTTTGAGGAGATATACAGAACCTGTAGGTGGGAGGAGATTAGGTGTGATTCGTTGGGTGATGGTGTGATGTTCTATAAGATATGGGATGGCTGGTTCAGATTTTGTGAGTCTACTCACTATGCCAGCTTTTGCTAGCCGGATACATATCCTGCCTGGCATTGACCGACCTGTTGCTCTGGTGGATGATGGTGGGGCTCTGGCCCTGACTGGCTGTTCCTCTTTCCCTTTTTCCCAAGTTACCCTAAGTTTGTCTAAGTTGTTCTGTGGTCTGATGGTCACTCCAATTACAGCCTTTCTTTGGGATATCCTACATCTCCAGAGGGACGATGGGGATTATTACTATGACTCTGCAGTATCATATCACGGCCTGACTGGGGATTCTTGTATTCCTGGCTTGGGCCATAGTTGTACATTGTCTCATTCTCTTTCGACCCATCTCCTTTTTTTTCCTTCCTTTCCCCTATCCTTAGGCATTTAGAGGGTTTGAGACCTCCCATGTTTACCAACTTTGCACTGTATTGATCTATGTTCCTATTGCATTCTGCATTGTCAGTAACATTTTTTCAATTGCAGCTTCATGTTCTTATTTGTCTTTACGTTTGTCACTGAAGCTATGGACTGCATTGCTGTTCTTGCCAATTTTAGCTGCTCATGACACGATGGACTCTGTTTACATCTTTAGAAGCGCGTTAATTATGCTTCTCTCTGTTTTGACTATCTGTAAAACATATTGGTTTGTACCATCTATTCTCTCTGTTCCAATAAAGCTTTTTTTTTATGTGAAAAAAAAATAAATAAAGGATCGCTTTACTTCTTACCACCACTGCGCTGGCCTACCTGGTTTTTCTACAATTGGACTGTACACATCTTGGAGCAAGGTATGTGCACTACCCGGTGCAGATTTTACCTGCAGAAATGAGAGGAGCTGGTTACACTCCTGTTTGTGATTTTCTTTTTTTTCAAGGTAATGAGTAGAGATGGGCGAATCGATTCTAACGAAGTGGAATTCGTTTAGAATTTCAGGAAAACTTTGATTCTGAATGAAGTCGAAGTTTGGGGTGATTCGCGGGAACGGAGCGTGTTTTTAATAAAATGGCTGCGAGCACATGGCGTTACATGGGGCAAAGAAGTCTGGGAGGAAGAAAGGAGTAGCCTAAATGACATGTGCAGAGATGAAGCCAATCAGAGACTGGCGGGATTCTGTGACGTCCGGACGCGACGCTGGCAGTTCACACTTCTCTCTCTGTGCCATGTTTTAGCTGCTACAGCTCCAGTATTAGAGATCTCACACAAAAGAAAGCCCTTTTATACAGCGATTTTTTTGGGGGGTGTCACAGCTTTTCTCAGAGACTGCTTATCTTATGTTATAATTTTTGATTTTGTGGGGTATTGGAATTGAAGTCCAGTGTGTGTCCAATTCAGCTGCATATACATTGTAATGCTATCTGCTCAGTTCTGGAGCACATTGAATATCCAAGGGTTATCTAAGCCTTTTTGTTTGCTGTTGTATTAGTTAAAGAAACAGCTTTTTTTACAATCCAAATACCATTAATTTTTGGCTGCTTATGGTCTTTGCACAATTTATATCCAAGGGCTACTTAAATGTCTTTGTGCTATTGTAGTCATTTAAAAGAAAGGTTTTTTTTTTTAAACGCCAAAGAAGAAATTTTGCCTGTAGCATAAATCATATCCGAAGGGTTAATTAAGTGTTTTTCTGCTGTTGTGGGTCAGTAAAATACACGCCCGTTTTAACAGGCTACAAAGCTGGTAATTTTTGGCAGCTCATTTCTTTTGCGCAATTTAGATCCAAGGGTTAACTGTTTATCTGCTGTTGTGGTCAGTAAAAGAAACAGTGTTTTTCAAAGCCAAAGAAGAAATTTTGCCTGTAGCATAATTCATATCCAAAAGTTAATTAAGTGTTTTTCTACTGTTGTAGTCAGTAAAATACGCGTCATTTTAACACGCCACATAGCTGGTAATTTTTGGCAGCTCATTTCTTTTGCGCAAGTTATACCTAGAGATGGGTGAATTGATTCTAACGAAGTGGAATTCATTTAGAATTTCAGGAAAACTTCGGTTCTGAACGAAGTCGAAGTTTGGGGTACTTTGGGTGAACGAAGTGTGCTTTTGATTGATAAAAATGGCTGCGAGCACATGGCGTTACAGGGGGCAAAGCACTCTGGGAGGAAAAGGGCATAGCCTGCATGACATGTGCAGGATGAAGCCAATCAGAGCCCCGGGATTCGTGAAAATCACCGCATTTATAAGTCCGGGCGCGCCCGCGGGGAGCTCATACCGCCTCACTGTACTGATCAGGGAAGGTGCTGCGCGGTTGATTGTTACTGAAGAACTGATTTTTAACAGCGATTTTTGTGGGGTGTCTCAGCTTGTCTCAGAGACTGCTTCCTTAATGTTCTATTTCTGATTTTTTGGGGTATTGGATCTAAAGTCCAGTGTGCGCCACTGCTGCTGCATATACATTTTTAATGCTATCTGCTCACAGCACATTGAATATCCAAGGGAGATGTAAGCCAGTTCTTGTTGTATTCATTTAAAGAAACAGCATTTTTACAATAAAAATTTCCACTTTATTTTTGGCTGCTCAATTCTTTTGCGCAATTTACATCCAGGGGTAATTAAGCGTTGTTTTTCTGCTGCGGTGACTCCAAGAAATCGTCTTTTTCACCGCCAAAAAATACAACTTTCCTGTAGCCTAATTCACAAGCAAAGGTTAATTACAATTTTTTCTCTTTTTGTGTAGCGTAGAAAACACGCAATTGTAACACCTACAAAGCTAGTAGTTTGTGGCTGCTCAATTTTTTTGCGCAATTTACATCCAGGGTTAATTAAGCGTTTTTTTTTCTGCTGTGGTGACTCCAAGAAACCATCTTTTTCACCGGCAAAAAATAAAATTTTCCTGTAGACAAATTCACAAGCGAAGGTTAATTACAATTTTTTCTCTTGTTTGTGTAGCGTATAAAACACGCAATTGTAACACGCTACAAAGCTAGTATTTTTGTGGCTGCTCAATTTTTTTTTCGCAATTTTACATCCAGGGGTTAATTAAGCGTTGTTTTTCTGCTGTGGTGACTCCAAGAAACCGTCTTTTTCATCGGCAAAAAATAAAATTTTCCTGTAGACAAATTCACAAGCGAAGGTTAATTACAATTTTTTCTCTTGTTGTGTAGCGTATAAAAACACGAAATTTGTAACAGGGCTACAAAGCTCGTAGTTTGTGGCTGCTCAATTCTTTTTGCGCAATTTAAACACCCAGGGTTAATTAAGCGTTGTTTTTCTGCTGTGGTGACAAATTTAAAAACCGTTTTTTTACCGCCAAAAAATACAATTTTCCTGTAGCATAATTCAAAAGCAAAGGTTAATTACAATTTTTTCTCTTGTGTGTAGCGTAGAAAACACGAAAATTGGGTAACACGCTACAAAGCTAGTAGTTTGTGGCTGCTCAATTCTTTTGCGCAATTTATAGCCAGGGTTAATCAAGCGTTGTTTTTGTGCGGGGGGGACAGAAATAAACCGTCTTTTTCCCCCCCAAAATTTACAATTTTCCTGTAGCATAATTCACAAGCAAAGGTTAATTACAATTTTTTCTCTTGTTTTGTAGCGTAAAAAAACACGAAATTAAACACGCTACAAAGCTAGTATTTTTGTGGTTTGCTCAATTCTTTTGCGCAATTTACATCCGGGGGTTTTAATTAAGCGTTTTTTTTTCTGCTGTGGTGACAAAAATAAACCGTCTTTTTCACCGCCAAAAATTACAATTTTTCCTGTGCCTAATTCACAAGCGAAGGTTAATTAAAAATTTTTCTCTTGTTGTGTAGCGTAGAAAACACGCAATTGTAACAGGCTACAAAGCTCGTAGTTTGTGGTTGCTCAATTGTTTGGCGCAATTTAAATCCAGGGGTTAATTAAGAGTTGTTATGCAGTTGTACTCAGTAAAAGAAACTTTGTTTTTCAGAAGAAATTCCGTAGCATAATTCATAACCGAAGGTTAATTAAGCCTGTTTGTGCTTTTATATTCAGTAAAATACACGGAGTTTTTAAACGGCACATACAAGTCAATTTTTCCTGCCCAGTTTGGAGCGCAATTTATATCCAAGGGTTACCCAAGCTTCTTAGTGGGTTCATTTGGAGTCAAATACAGGGTGTGTATTTATCATATAGCGGCCGTGTGTTGTTCAGCAACCCAATGGTTCTTGATTATTGACTAGGTCATCCACTTCCTCCCAGATGACATCTGACAACCCCAGCCAAAAGTCGGTGGGAACGTCAGACACAACCCTTACTTGGCATGGCCCCGGAGCGGG
This sequence comes from Phyllomedusa bahiana, assembly GCA_025379985.1. NCBI lineage: Eukaryota > Metazoa > Chordata > Amphibia > Anura > Hylidae > Phyllomedusa > Phyllomedusa bahiana. The sequence goes on along the minus strand of JAODAL010001476.1, from coordinate 133,896 downwards.
TCAGCGGCCCCCACCTGTCCTCAACCCGCCTCTGTCCCATCCGGTTCCCTCAGCCGAGAAACTACTATGTGGTCTGGGCTCAGCGTCACTATATAGCAGGATGAACAATTGAGGAGGGCAGTCAGCAGCAACTTGGGAGCGAAGAAATGGGGCCAATACCCCTGCATCTTGCAGTAGGGGGCAAAGTATAGATGTTTGAGAGTGGCATGAGAGGTCATGTTGTGAGGGTCAGCCTCTGCAAAACTAAGACCGGTGATTTAGGACAGCAGTGACGATGAAAAAACAAATAGATGATGATGTAGCCGACCGCACTTGGGAGCCGGGTGAGGCAAGGCTTTATCATCGTCAGGAGAAGAGGGCGTCAACTTGCGCTCAGGCAGCGGCGCAGCCAGCAAGTGGGTCGTGGGCCGTGAGTCAGCAGGATAGCAGCAGTGTGAGGTCGGGAGGCCCCAAGCGGCCACGGGGTAAAAAACCCGCTTCGCAGGTCCAAGAAAGTAGGGGGCACAGGGGGCTGCGAGGCGAGGCGCGGCGGCAGTAGTCACTCAGTGTGGAGCGTTGGCGGTAAAATCCGATACTCGGCGGTTTGGGCAGTTCTTTGCTAAAAACACCGGAGGAGCCGAATATGGGTATATGTAGAATCTGTAAGCAGAAAGTGAAGCGTGGCCAGGAGCTAACGTTGGGACCACGGCCATGCGTCAACACAGCAGCGTCACCATCCAGTGGGCCTGGGAGAAACGTGGCTCAGATGTGGTTGGGTCCATCCTGCCGCCACAGCAAACAGCAGCAGCAACAGCGCCCAGTGGCACGCCCTGCCCTTGCAGCCAGGGCAAGGATCCACCACCTCTGCAAAGGGAATCTGTTTCTCTTTGACATCATCTCCCGGTCCAGTGCTCCTGCTCCTCGCTACTCATTTGGGGCCAGCAGTCGTTCAGCAAGGCGATTTTCAAAGAGACAACAGTATGCGTCCAACCATCCTAAGGTGCAGAAGCTGACCATACTCCTGTCCAAGTTGTTGGTGCTGCAGTCCCTCCCTTTCCAAATGGTGGACTCTGCACCGTTCAGAGAACTAATGGCTTGTGCCAAGCCGAGATGGAGAGTTCCAAGCCGTAATTTTTCTTTTCCAACAAGGCGGTACCAGCACTTCATAAATATGTAGAACAGAAGGTGGGCCAGTCCTTGAGCTTATCGGTTTGTTACAAGGTGCACGGCATGCGGACGTCTGGAGCTGTAGCTTACGGTCAGGGCCAGTACATGTCCTTTACGGCCCACTGGGTGAATGTGCTTCCGGCCCAGGCACACCAACAACTTGGACAGGAGACGCCGCTTTCTCCTCCACGTTGTCAAACTGCGGCTCCTGCGCCAATGTCCGCCTCCTCTTCCTCCACCACCACCACCATCTCAGCCTCCTCCTCCTCAACCACCACCACCATCTCAGCCTCCACCTCCTCCAACCACCACCACCATCTCAGCCTCCACAAGCACTGCTCTATCATACCACATGTTGAGGGCATAGCGGTGTCACGCAGTTCTACACCTGGCTTGCCTCGGCGAACGAAGTCACACAGGGGAGGAACTGCTCCGCGTCATGCAGCAAAAAATCGATGTGTGGCTTTCTCCGCGCCAACTGCAAATCGGAACCATGGTGACGGACAATGGGAGGAACCTGGTGTCCATGCTGCACCGAGGAGGGATGGTCCATGCGCCCTGCATGGCGCTAGTGTTCAATCTGGTTGTGAAAAGGTTCCTGAAGTCTTCCACCGATCTTCAGAAGATTCTAAAAATGGCCAGGAAACTGTGCATGCACTTCATCCATTCCTACAAAGCCAGGAACACCCTCCTCGAGTTGCAGCCGCAGAACGGCCTCCCCTAACACACTCTGATATGCGATGTTTCCACCCGTTGGAATTCCAGTCTGCACATGTTGGACCGACTGTATGAACAGAGAAAGGCCATTAACGATTTTTTGATGATCCAGGCGGACAGGAGTACTCCCCTGTGTAACTTTGATGTTAGCCAGGGGCAGCTCATGCGTAACACCTGCCGTTTGTTGAAGCCATTTGAGGAGGCCACGTTATTTGTCAGTCGCCAGGACTACGGGATGAATAACGTCATTCCACTGCTTCATGTCCTGGAACAGATGCTGAAAAATCTGTCTGGGCAGGGCACTGGAGACATGGCGACCACATCTCGCGGCCACATGAGTCCGGTGTGGACTGAAATGGAGGAGGAGGAGGATATTGGAGCAGAAGCATTGTCTGGTGAAATGAGGGGATTTTCTACCCAGGCGCCAAGAGTGGAGGAGCAGGAGCAGCTGGAGGAGGTAGATGGAGATGAGGAAGACGAGGCAGATGACCCGCAAGCACCGTGGCAGTATATAGTGGAGATGGGCGCAGGGAGCCCCCCGGCCTCACTTGTGCAGCCGGCCCGCAGCATGCTGATTGGCCTGGCTAGTGACACCCGCATAGTCAGCATCCGGCAGAGGGATGACTTCTTGCTCTACACCCTATTGGACCCTCGCTACCGGTCCAAAATGGGAGCCTTTTTCCCAGCTATTGAGAGGGAGGACAAACTCAAATACTATAGGGAAATCCTCCGTAGTCAGTTGGCCGCTGCCTATGTGCGGCATCGTCCCTCCTCTGACAGGTCTGACCGGTGGGTTCCTCAGCACTCACGTACTACTTCCGCGGCTGCCGGGGGACGGTGGGGGGTCGGAGCAGTACCAGCTCCATCAACAGTAACCTAAGTCTGGAGTCACTGATGAGCAGCTTCCTTCACCCGCCTAGTGAGGAGGGCAGTCGCCAGCAGCAGCAGCAGGACCTGGAGCAGACCCTGAACCAACAGGTGGTGGCCTACTTGGACAGCACTCTGCCACCCCAGTTAGAAGATCCGCTGGACTACTGGGCAGCCAAACTGGATGTGTGGCCGCAACTTGCCGAGTTTGCAGTGGAGAAGCTGTCCTGCCCGACCAGTAGTGTGGCATCAGAGCGGGTTTTCAGTGCGGCGGGGGCCATCGTTACCCCAAGGAGAACCCGCTTATCCACAGGAAATGTGGAACGACTGACCTTTATCAAGATGAATCAGGCGTGGATCGCCAGGATTTCCACACACCAATGCCTTAGGCGTCAGACTACATCAGCCATGATGCCTCACCGAAACTGTGAGAAATGAGTCTGGGTTCAAACTACCTGCCTCAGCCACTATTCTGATGCCGCCACCCGCCTGATGCCACACATCTGCTGACAGTTTCTCCATCTGCCAACAATCATCTTTACCAGGGACTTTTATTGCCACCCACCTCCACACTCAATGTGCCACTGTCTGACCTCATGCTGCTGCTGTGGCTGCTGCCGTGACCTCCACACTGTGTCATTGTGCCACTCTCTGACCTCATGCTGTTGTTCCTGCCGCCGTCACCTCCACTCTCTGTCATTGTGCCACTCTGTGGCCTACTCCAGTTTTTGCCACCTCCAGAATGTGATTTTGCCACTTTCTGACCTCATGCTGCTGCTGTGGCTGCTGCCGTGACCTACACACTGTGTCATTGTGCCACTGTCTGACCTCATGCTGCTGCTGTGGCTGCTGCCGTGACCTCCACACTGTGTCATTGTCACACTCTCTGGCCTACTCCTGTTTTTACCACCTCCAGAATGTCATTGTGCCACTGTCTGACCTCATGCTGCTGCTGTGGCTGCTGCCGTGACCTCCACACTGTGTCATTGTCCCACTCTGTGGCCTACTCCTGTTTTTACCACCTCCAGAATGTCATTGTGCCACTGTCTGACCTCATGCTGCTGCTGTGGCTGCTGCTGTGACCTCCACACTGTGTCATTGTCCCACTCTGTGGCCTACTCCTGTTTTTGCAACCTCCAGAATGTCATTGTGCCACTGTCTGACCTCATGCTGCTGCTGTGGCTGCTGCCGTGACCTACACACTCTGTCATTGTACCACTGTCTGACCTCATGCTGCTGCTGTGGCTGATGCCGTGACCTACACACTCTGTCATTGTGCCACTGTCTGACCTCATGCTGCTGCTGTGGCTGCTGCCGTGACCTACACACTGTGTCATTGTGCCACTGTCTGACCTCATGCTGCTGCTGTGGCTGCTGCCGTGACCTCCACACTGTCATTGTGCCACTGTCTGACCTCATGCTGCTGCTGTGGCGTCTGCCGTGACCTACACACTGTCATTGTGCCACTGTGTGACCTCATGCTGCTGCTGTGGCTGATGCGGTGACCTACACACTCTGTCATTGTGCCACTGTCTGACCTCATGCTGCTGCTGTGGCTGCTGCCGTGACCCACACACTCTGTCAATGTGCCACTGTCTGACCTCATGCTGCTGCTGTGGCTGCTGCCGTGACCTACACTCTGTGTCATTGTCCCACTCTGTGGCCTACTCCTGTTTTTGACACCTCCAGAATGTCATTGTGCCACTGTCTGACCTCATGCTGGTGCTGTGGCTTCTGCCGTGACCTCCACACTGTGTCATTTTCCCACTCTGTGGCCTACTCCTGTTTTTACTACCTCCAGGATGTCATTGTGCCACTGTCTGACCTCATGCTGCTGCTGTGGCTGCTGCCGTGACCTACACACTGTGTCATTGTGCCACTGTCTGACCTCATGCTGCTACTGTGGCTGCTGCCGTGACCTACACACTCTGTCATTGTGCCACTGTCTGACCTCATGCTGCTGCTGTGGCTGCTGCCGTGACCTACACACTGTCATTGTGCCACTGTCTGACCTCATGCTGCTGCTGTGGCTGCTGCCGTGACCTACACACTGTGTCATTGTGCCACTGTCTGACCTCATGCTGCTGCTGTGGCTGCTGCCGTGACCTACACACTGTGTCATTGTCCCACTCTGTGGCCTACTCCTGTTTTTGCCACCTCCAGAATGTCATTGTGCCACTGTCTGACCTCATGCTGCTGCTGTGGCTGCTGCCGTGACATCCACACTGTGTTTTTTTTCCCACTCTGTGGCCTACTCCTGTTTTTGCCACCTCCAGAATGTCATTGTGCCACTGTCTGACCTCATGCTGCTGCTGTGGCTGCTGCCGTGACCTCCACACTGTGTCATTGTGCCACTCTCTGGCCTACTCCTGCTTTGCCACCTCCAGAATGTCTTTGTGCCTCTGTCTGACCTCATGCTGCTGCTTTGGCTGATGCCGTGACCTACACACTCTGTCATTGTGCCACTGTCTGACCTCATGCTGCTGCTGTGGCTGCTGCCGTGACCTACACACTGTCATTGTGCCACTGTCTGACCTCATGCTGCTGCTGTGGCTGATGCCGTGACCTACACACTGTGTCATTGTGCCACTGTCTGACTTCATGCTGCTGCTGTGGCTGCTGCCGTGACCTACACACTGTGTCATTGTGCCATTGCCTGACCTCATGCTGCTGCTGTGGCTGCTGCCGTGACCTACACACTGTGTTATTGTCCCACTCTGTGGCCTACTCCTGTTTTTGCCACCTCCAGAATGTCATTGTGCCACTGTCTGACCTCATGCTGCTGCTGTGGCTGCTGCCGTGACCTACACACTGTGTCATTTTGCCACTGTCTGACCTCATGCTGCTGCTTTGTCTGTTTCCGTGACCTACACACTGTGTCATTGTCCCACTCTGTGGCCTACTCCTGTTTTTGCCACCTCCAGAATGTCATTGTGCCACTGTCTGACCTCATGCTGCTGCTGTGGCTGCTGCCGTGTCCTCCACACTGTGTCATTGTCCCACTCTGTGGCCTACTCCTGTTTTTGCCACCTCCAGAATGTCATTGTGCCACTGTCTGACCTCATGCTGCTGCTGCTGTGGCTGCTGCCGTGACCTCCACACTGTGTCATTGTCCCACTCTGTGGCCTACTCTTTTTGCCACCTCCAGAATGTCATTGTGCCACTGTCTGACCTCATGCTGCTGCTGTGGCTGCTGCCGTGACCTACACACTCTGTCATTGTGCCACTGTCTGACCTCATACTGCTGCTGTGGCTGCTGCCGTGACCTACACACTCTGTCATTGTGCCACTCAGTGGCCTACTACTGTTTTGCCACCTCCAGAATGTCATTGTGCCACTGTCTGATCTCATGCTGCTGCTGCCGTGACCTACACACTGTGTCATTGTGCCACTGTCTGACCTCATGCTGCTGCTGTGGCTGCTGCCGTGATCTACACACTGTGTCATTGTGCCATTGTCTGACCTCATGCTGCTGCTGTGGCTGCTGCCGTGACCTACACACTGTCATTGTGCCACTGTCTGACCTCATGCTGCTGCTGTGGCTGCTGCCGTGACCTACACACTGTGTCATTGTGACACTGTCTGACCTCATGCTGCTGCTGTGGCTGCTGCCGTGACCTCCACACTGTGTCATTGTCCCACTCTCTGGCCTACTCCTGTTTTTACCACCTCCAGAATGTCATTGTGCCACTGTCTAACCTCATGCTGCTGCTGTGGCTGATGCCGTGACTTACACACTGTGTCATTGTCCCACTCTGTGGCCTACTCCTATTTTTTCCACCTCCAGAATGTCATTGTGCCACTGTCTGACCTCATGCTGCTGCTGTGGCTGCTGCCGTGACCTCCACACTGTGTCATTGTGCCACTGTCTGACCTCATGCTGCTGCTGTGGCCGCTGCCGTGACCTACACACTGTCATTGTGCCACTGTCTGACCTCATGCTGCTGCTGTGGCTGATGCCGTGACCTACACACTCTGTCATTTTGCTACTCTCTGGCCTACTCCTGTTTTTACCACCTCTAGAATGTCATTGTGCCACTGCCTGACCTCATGCTGCTGCTGTGGCTGCTGCCGTGACCTACACACTGTTTCATTGTGCCACTGTCTGACCTCATGCTGCTGCTGTGGCTGCTGCCGTGACCTACACACTGTCATTGTGCCACTGTCTGACCTCATGCTGCTGCTGTGGCTGATGCCGTGACCTACACACTCTGTCATTGTGCCACTGTCTGACCTCATGCTGCTGCTGTGGCTGCTGCCGTAACCTACACACTGTGTGATTGTGCCACTCTGTGGCCTACTCCTGTTTTTGCCACCTCCAGAATATCATTGTGCCACTGTCTGACCTTATGCTGGGTGTGGCTGCCTCCGTCACCTCCACACTCTGTCACTGATGTTGCCACCTGAGCCCTCAGCTTGTTTTTTTCCAGCTGTCGCTGCCATGACTTTATCAGGCTACATTCCCCTTTCAGTTTTTGGTCAGTTTTGCATTCTTAAGTGCCCAGGGTATTTTATAGTGAAGCGATTCTAAGAGCGGCGGCAGTCATCTGCGTGTCATACTAAAACACAACATTGTATGAAGACCAAACCAAGCTCCCTCTGCATATTTAAGCATGACACAACGTTCTACAGCACCCTGCAGACTCCGTGCAGCCTGGAAATAGCTGTTTTTTAACGTGATTCGTCCCGAAGTAATTCGGAAAAAAGTTATTTTTTGCCGAGAAATCCGGCGAAGTGAACGAACCGAATTTCGGGAAATTCGCCCATCTCTAGTTATATCCAAGGATGAAATAAGCATTTTTCTGCTGTTGTAATCAGTAAAAGAAACAGTGTTTTTCAACGCCAAAGAAGAATTTTCCTGTAGCATAATTTATGTCCGAAAGTTAGTTAAAGCCTGTTTGTGCTTCTATATTCAGTAAAATACACAGTGTTTTTAAACGGCACATACAAGTAAATTTTTCCGGGCCATTTGTGGAGCGCAATATCCAAGGGTTACCCAAGCTTGTCAGTGGGTTCATTTGGAGTCAAATACAGGGTGTGTATTTTTCATATACAGATATCTTCATTAAACAGAGTCTGTAAATCTTTGAACAAACAGTATGTCAGACAGAGAGGTGGCAGGCTCTTCACATGCGAGTGGCAGTGGCACAAACATTCCTGGAGCAGGCACAGGTCACAGCACAGTAAAGGGAAGTTGCAGCAGGGGTGACTCGGTGAGGCCAGAACTGCCGGTGTCATGCAGCGGCCGTGTGTTGATCAGCAACCCAATGGTTCTTGATTGGTTGAGTAGGTCATCAACTTCATCCCAGATGACATCTGACAACCCTAGCGCTGGGTTCGTCAGATGAAACTCTTAGTTGGCATGGCCCGGGAACAGATCAGCGGCCCTCACCTGTCCTCAAGAGATCTACTATGCTGTCTGGGCTCAGCGCCACTATACAGCGAGGACGAACAATTTGAGGACAGTCAGCAGCTACTTGGCAACGAAGAGGTGGGGCGGACATCACCTGCTTCTTGCAGTATTGATGTGGAGAGTGGCATGGGAGTTTTTTTTGGCGAGCGGTCAGTCTCTGCATACCAAGACCATTGAGGAGGACAGCAGTGACGATGAAACACTCATTAAGTATAAACGTGGTGGTTTGAATCCAGTTTCTGCGTTACACCAGTTTGTTCAAATGCACCGTATGGAACTTGAACTGAAGGAGACCATAACTACAGGGAATGTTTTAGGTGCTTATTTTGCATTCTGTGCCATTGTTGATTGAATTCAGTACAAAACTGGAATGGGACAGAACAAAAAAGAAGCAAAAGCAAATGCTGCAAAACTGGCTTTGTATGAACTTCTTCAGTATGAAGAATGTGAATCGTATGTCCAACTTACAGAAAGTAAAAACACAAGTCCTTCTGGAGGCCCTCCCCTGTTACCGGTGGAACAAATTACATCCACACAGATTTCAAGTGGTTTAAGAAAGCAAGTTGATAAACGTTCATTTGTTCATGAACAGATAACACAGGTGATAAAGGAAAAGTTTGCTGAACTATTATCCAGGTGTCCAGATTTTGAAAGCTGTGGAAATCCTTTAGCTGCATTTGTAATGGAAAAGGCTCCTCACACAACCGCCTCCAAGACTATAAAATAAATAATAATAATAATAATTTTTAGAGCCTATAGAGAAAGAGTTTCCTTCAGCCTCATCTGTCATATCCGTGTACCGTACCTCTTGCCTCCATCCCTTGACCACGATCCTTGCCGGCTGTCCTGACCTTACACTTGTCCCCGACTCCGAGTTTGCCTTACGATTTTGTACCTCGCTACACCTTGGCTGCCACCGCAAGCAAGTCACGTCAGGGGTAGCGACCTGGTAGACTCCCGCCGCAGCAAGTCCATCCCGCTTTGCGGCGGGCTCTGGTGAAAACCGGGATCTACTTAGACCTGCTCCCTGGCGTTGCTATTGCCATCGCTTGCGGTGGTCCAGAGGAGACACTAACCGTGCCATTACAATGGCAGAAGTGAATGCCAAGTTTCCTGGCCAGTTCTTTTAATGGTGCAGAGTCCACCACTTGAAAAGGGAGGAATGCAGTACCATCAACTTGGACAGGAGCACGGTCAGCTTCTGCACTTAGAGATGGCTAGACGCATACTGCTGTCTCTTGGCAATCGTCTCGGTGAACGACTGCTGGCACCATGAGTGCCGAGGAGCAGGAGTATCTGGACCAATAGATGATGTAATAGACAGGGGGTTGTCTTCGGCAGAGGTGTTTAAGCCTTAACAGCCTGAAATGGGAGGCATGCCACTGGGTGCTGCTGGTATTGGGACAGGATGGACCACCACAGCTGAAACACGTATGGTAACACTGCATAATGTTGATGCAGGGCCGTGGTGCCAGCGTTAGGTCCCTGGTCACACTTTACTTTCTGGCCACAGATTTGACATATAGCCATGTTCGCCTCCTCTGGTGTCTTAGCAAAAAACTGCCACACCGCCGAGTAGGTGATTTTACCACCAAAGCGCTGCACTGACTGACTGTTACCGCCGCTGACACGGTGAGCCAACCTCCCACAGCTGCCACCCTGCTGACTCCCGGCCACACTACCGATTTAAGGGCTGCGCCACTGCCTGACATGCAAGCTGCCGCTCTCTTCTCCCAATGATAATGATGAAGCCCTTGTACACTGTTGGTGTGGGTCAGCTCATAGCCTCACATGGCTTTCAAAACCACCAGTATGCTGATGACACCCAACTTTACATCGCCGGCCCAGACATTAACTCTCTACTGTCCAAGATCCCAGATTGTCTGTTGTCCAAATCCTCCTTCTTCTCCTCCCGTCTCCTAAAACTTAATGTAGAGCAAATGGAATGCTTCTAGGGCCGGGACAATGGGTAGTCGAGGGTAGGCGACCACTTCCTCTCTGGCTGTGGGAAGCGAACAGGAAAGAGGTGGGTTGAGGACAGGTTAGAGTCCCTCTCCTGCTCCCGGGCCATGCCAACTCGGGGTTGTGTGTGTCAAACCCACCAACTCTTGGCTGGGGTTGTCAGATGTCATCTGGGAGAAAGTGTATGACCTAGTGTGTGGTCAACACATGGCCAGTAGATGACATCGGATGCTGTGGCCTTGAAGGGTGACTCCTGCTGTGACGTCCCCTTACTGTCCTGCGATCTGTGGCGGCTCGAGTAACCTACTACTGTGTTCTTTGACGCTATGGTAGAAGCTTAACCCTCAGCTTGTTTTTTTCCAGCTGGTGCTGCCATGAATTTATCAGGCTGCATTCCTGCTTCCATTTTTTGGCCAGTTTTGCCTCCGTAAGTGCCCAGGGAATTTTGGAGTGAAGCGATTCTAAGAGCGGCGGCAGTCATATGCGTGTCATACTAAAACACAGCATTCTATGAAGACCAAACCAAGCTCCCTCTGCATATTTAAGCATAGCACAATGTTCTACAGCACCCTACAGGCTCTCTGCAGCCTGGAAATAGCTGTTTTTAACGCGATTTGTCCCGAAGTAATTCGGACCGAAACGATTTTTGTCGGAAAATTCGGCGAAGTCGGCGAACCAAATTTTTGAGAAATTCGTCCATCTCTAGTAATGAGCAGTGTTGGCTTTCCTCCATACATAGTGTTTGACATTTACGCCAAAAAGTAACATTTTGGTCTCATCTGATCAGAGCACTTTCTTCCACATACTTGCTATGTCTCCTATATAGCTTTTTTCAAACTTCAAATGGAACTTCTTATGGTTTGCTTTCAAAATGGAGTTCCTTCTTGCCAGTCTTCCATAAAGGCCAGATTTGTGGACTATATGACTAATAGTTGTCCTGTGGATAGATTCTCCCACCTTAGCTGTGGATCTCTGCAGCTGCTCCAGAGTGACCCTGGGCCTCTTGGTTGCTTCTCTAATTAGTGTTCTTCTTGGCTGGGATGTCAGTTTAGGTAGACAACAATGTCTAGATAGGTTAGCAGTTATGCCAAGCCCTTTCCATTTGCAGATGATGGATTGAACATCTGTGAGATTTTTAAAGCTTGGGCTTTTTTTTTTTTTGCACAACATAATCCAGCAAAACACATTGCCACAACTTTACCCCTGAGCTATCTGGTGTATTTTTTGGTTTTCATGATGCTGTCCACTTGCTTACATTCTCTAACAAACCTTTGAGGCTTCCACAGCTGTAGTTATAATTTACCTTGCTTACTAATTAGGGATCTACTAAAGGCAATTGGTCACACTGGATATTATTTAGGAGTATGAGGGGAATAAATACATATGCATGCTACCCACTGTAAATGTCTGAATAGGGAATATCCCTTTTCATCAAAATATATTAATTATTGGTAAATAATGTCTAGGCATTAAGTACTAAAGATTCCCATGTCATAATGGGGTTAATATAACATTATTTTTTCCTTCTGCTGGGGCGACATTCAGACCTGCCTACCACTTGCTTTGAGCTGCTTCATACACACTGACAGTATGATTCCAGAATGTTCAAAAGCCAAAGGAGCTCCTGCTGTGCAATATGAGATCTGAGCCATACCTGATCTACTGTAAATATGAGCTGGATGGCTCATGCTGTGCTCTTATCTAACAACATATCTTCCTACTGATCAGCATACAATTTCTGTGCTTGGCTCAGGAAGATAAGGAGTATAGAGAAGTCCTAACAGTTCATATCAGTGCACAGTCATGTAGTATTTATTATTATATGCATTTAGGGTGACATGTATGAACGGACCTTACGCCTATTTTCAGGCGTAGCCTGCGCCTCACCAGCCCAAATCCCCTGTCGGACGCAGGGATGCGATGTTAGGCGCAGCGTTCGCCACTTTCAGCTGCACCCCGCATGAAGGGGCGGGCAATAGGCGCGCTGTGGGCGCGGTGTGGGCGTTCCGGGGCGGGATGCAGCGCGCTTGAATACTCCGAGGCATGTATGATCGCGAGTCGGCAAAGTGCGGCGCATTGCAGCACTCGGCAGCTCCGACAGGCAGACCTAGTTGATTCTGGTCTAAATGCTCCGGCGGAGGTGAAGTGAAGTGAAGCGAGAACGTAACATGAGAGGAAACATATAGAAGATCGCAAGAGAAATCTCGGCTTTCAGCTCCGTGCGGCATGGAGTATGATTCCAAAAAATCGCCTTTATAAAGGCGTAAAACATCAGAAAAAGAGCTCAAACCTTCAAAAATAAAAAATACATAAATAAAATCACTTTCCAAAAATCTAGAACGGCGCAATATCAGGAATTAGGATCTTGGAAATTGCCGGGAAATACAGTAATTCAAATTCTGAAAGCGCTTCTCATTGGTCGGCATAAACCGGCCAATCAGAATAGGAGCGACAGTGAACCATTATAACCTATGGAGAAGAATTGACCAATGAAATTCAAAGGCGGGACAGTTCAAAATACAGTAAAAATGCAGAAAAGAGCTGATTGGTTGAGCTAGCGGGGGCTTGGCTATCTCGGCCAATCAGAATAGGAGCGACAGGGACCCATTCTAACCTATGGAGAAGTTAGAACCAATCAAAATCAAAGGCGGGACAGTTCAAAATACAGTAAAAAGGCAGAAAAGAGCTGATTGGCTGAGCTAGCGGGGGCTTGGCTATCTGGCCAATCAGAGCGCGAGCTACTTGTCCCAGTGTAGTCTATGGAAAGATTGGCGCAATGCAATCTCGGCGCTCTGCGGCGTGCGGCATGGAGTCTGATTAAAAAAATAATTTTTATTAAGTGTAAGATATTATCTGAAAAAGAGCTGAAACCTTCTCTAAAAATAAATCAGTTAAATCCCTAACAACGCAATAAGGAATTGCAATATAGAGAATTGCCGGGAAGTACAGTAATTCAAATTGTTTAAGCTCTTCTCATGGGTCGGCATAAACCCGCCAATCAGAATAGGAGCGACAGGGACCCATTCTAACCTATGGAGAAATATAGACCAATCAAAATCAAAGGCGGGACAGTTCAAAATACAGTAAAAATACAGAAAAGAGCTGATTGGTTGAACTAGCGAGGGCTTGGCTATCCCAGCCAATCAGAGCGTGAGCTACTTGTCCCATTGTAGTCAATGGAGAGATCGGCGTAATGCAATCTCGGCTCCCAGCGCCGTGCGGCATGGGGTATGATTACAAAAATAATTTTTATTAAGTGTAAAATATTTCTGAAAAAGAGCTGAAACTTTCTATTAACCCCTTAAGGACCAGGCATTTTTTTTGTTGTTGACACGTTCGTTTTTCCCTCCTCGCCTTCCCAGAGCCATAACTTTTTTATTTTTCCACCTACATAGACACATGAGGGCTTTTATTTTGTGGGACAAGATGTACTTTCTAATGGTATTATTCAATATACTATAGAATATACTGGGAAACCGGAAAAAAATTCCAAGTGGAACAAATTGTGAAAAAAAATGTATTTTTGCCATGTTTGCAAGGGTTTTGCTTTTACGACGTTCAATCTTTGGTAAATATAATGTGTTATCTGTATTCTACAGGTTGTTACGCATCCGGCAATACCAAACATGTAGGGTTTCCGTTATGTTTTGGTACCGTAAAAAAATTCCAAACATTTTCTATTTTTGAAATTTGCGCCACAGCGCCATTTTGTGCGACCAATAACTTTTTTTTACTAACACCTACGGACGTCAATGAGGGTGAATTTTTTTGCGGGCTGAAATGCACTTTTTATCGCTAGCAGTTTGGAATGCATGCGACTTTTTCGATCATTTTTATTCCATTTTTTGAGTGACGTAAAATGACCAAAAAACGCAATTTTGGCGTTTGGAATTTTTTTTCTTCTACGGTGTTCAGCGTACGGGATAAATTATGTTATATTTTTATAGATTGGACTTTTTCGGACGTGGCGATACCAAATATGTGTAACTTTTTTATTATTTTAATGATTTTATTTGTAAAATGTGGAAAGGGGGGTGATTTGAACTTTTAATACTTTTTTTTGTACTTTAAAACTTTATTTTTTTTTTTTTTTTTTACTGTAACATTGAGGCCACCTATGGTACTTGACCACTAGGTGGCGCGATTGTTAATACAACCTAATGCATTGCATTGGCAATGCATTAGGGTGTACAAAGATGGCGGTATCCCCACTTCCTGTCTGCGGACGGAAGTGGGGCAAGCCGGCCAGCGTAAGTGACGGGAGCCTTCACAAGGCTCCCCACCACCATGCCCAGTCATCGGATCGGCGCAGCTGGTGCCGATGACCGTACCGATCGGTGCGCGGCACCGATCGGCGTTCATTCAGACACCGCGGCCATCTTTGCCGCGGTGTCTGATGGGTAAAACAGCGCCAGCGGGCGGAGCCACCCGCCGGCGCTGTTACTGCCGGGGGCTAGCGGAGATTTGCTGCTAATACCCGGCGGCTGTGCGGGGGGGTCGTGGCGCGATCCCCCTGCAAAGCCCCTTAGCGGCCCTGGGACGTACTCATACGCCCAAGGTCATTAAGGGGTTAACATACATAAATAAAATCACTAACAACGCGTTTGTCGCCGAGACCGGCACTACATCGGGAATTGGGATATTCAAAATTGCCGGGAAATGCAGTAAATCAAATTCTGTAAGCGTTTCTCATTGGTCGGCATAAACCAACCAATCAGAATAGGAGCGACAGTGTCCCATTAAAACCTATGGAGAACTATTGATCATTCAGAATAGGAGCGACAGGGACCCATTATAACCTATGGAGAAGTTTGAACCAATCCAAATCAACGTCGGGACAGTTCAAAATACAGTAAAAAGGCAGAAAAGAGTTGATTGGTTGAGCTAGCGGGGGCTTGGCTATCCCAGCCAATCAGAGCGCGAGCTACTTCTCCCATTGTAGTCTATGGAGAGATCGGCGCAATGCAATCTCGGCGCTCTGCGCCGTGCGCCATGGAGTCTGATTAAAAATATCATTTTTATTAAGTGTAAAATATTATCTGAAAAAGAGCTGAAACCTTCTCTAAAAATAAATCAGTTAAATCCCTAACAACGCATTTGTTGCCGAGAACGGCGCTACATAAGGAATTGCAATATAGAGAATTGCCGAGAAGTACAGTAATTCAAATTGTTTAAGCTCTTCTCATTGGTCGGCATAAACCAGCCAATCAGAATAGGAGCGACAGGGACCCATTCTAACCTATGGAGAAATATAGACCAATCAAAATCAAAGGCGGGACAGTTCAAAATACAGTAAAAAATACAGAAAAGAGCTGATTGGTTGAACTAGTGGGGGCTTGGCTATCCCAGCCAATCAGAGTGCGAGCTACTTGTCCCATTGTAGTCAATGGAGAGATCGGCGCAATGCAATCTCGGCTCTCAGCGCCGTGCGGCATGGAGTATGATTACAAAAATAATTTTTATTAAGTGTAAAATATTCTCTGAAAAAGAGCTGAAACCTTCTATTAACCCCTTAAGGACCAGTTGTTTTTTGTTGTTGACACGTTCGTTTTTCCCTCCTCGCCTTCCCAGAGCCATAACTTTTTTATTTTTCCACCTACATAGACTCATGAGGGCTTTTATTTTGCGGGACAAGATGTACTTTCTAATGGTATTATTCACTATACTATAGAATATACTGGGAAACTGGAAAAAAATTCCAAGTGGGGCAAATTGTGAATTTTTTTTTATTTTTGCCATGTTTGCGAGGGTTTTGCTTTTACGACGTTCAATCTTCGGTAAATATAATGTATTATCTGTATTCTTCAGGTTGTTATGCATCCGGCAATACCAAACATGTAGGGTTTCCGTTATGTTTTGGTACCGTAAAAAAATTCCAAACATTGTCTATTTTTGAAATTTTGTGTGACCAATAACTTTTTTGTACTAACACCTACGGACCTCAATGAGGGTGAATTTTTTGCGGGTTGAAATGTACATTTTATCGCTAGCAGTTTGGAATGCATGCGACTTTTTTGATCATTTTTATTCCATTTTTTGAGTGACGTAAAATGACCAAAAAACGCAATTTTGGCGTTTGGAATTTTTTTTCTTCTACGGTGTTCAGCGTACAGGATAAATTATGGTATATTTTTATAGATCGGACTTTTTCGGATGCGGCGATACCAAATATGTGTAACTTGTTTTTATTATTTTAATGATTTTATTTGTAAAATGGGGAAAGGGGGGGGAGTTGAACTTTTAATACTTTTTTTTTGTACTTTAAAACTTTATTTATTTATTTTTTTTTACTGGAACATTGAGGCCACCTATGGTACTTGACCACTCCGTGGCGCGATTGTTAATACAACCTCCTGCATTGCAGAGGCAATGCATTAGGGTGTACAAAAATGGCGGTGTCCCCACTTCCTGTCTGCGGACGGAAGTGGGGCAAACCGGCCAGGGTAAGTGACGGGAGCCTTCACAAGGCTTCCCACCACCATGCCCGGTCATCGGATCGGCGCAGCACAGCTGCGCCGGTGCCGATGCCCGGGTACGATCGGGCCCGGCGGCCCCCGGGATGGGCCCG
Source organism: Phyllomedusa bahiana (assembly GCA_025379985.1). Classification (NCBI taxonomy): domain Eukaryota; kingdom Metazoa; phylum Chordata; class Amphibia; order Anura; family Hylidae; genus Phyllomedusa; species Phyllomedusa bahiana. The sequence goes on along the minus strand of JAODAL010001476.1, from coordinate 117,223 downwards.
TTCATTCAGTTTCCGGGCCATCTTTGCCCCCGGTTTTCTGATGGGAAAAACCCAGCGCCAGGGGTGGGGGGGCCCAACCCCCCGGGCGCTTTTTCTTTTGGGGGGTGTAGGGGGAAAATACAGTAATTCAAATTTTTTTAAGCTCTTTTTTCCATTGGTGGGCATAAATAAAGCCATCAGAATACAAGCGCAGTGGCCCATTCTAACCATGGAGGGGGTTTTTGACCAATTAGAATAGGACCCGGGGGGGACCCATTAAAACCTATGGAGAAATATTGCCAATCAATTTCAGGGGGACAGTTAAAAATACGTCAAAAGTCAAAAAAAGAGCTGATTGGTTGAGCTAGCGGGGGGCTCGGCTATCCTGGCCCTATCAGAGCACGGCAAATTTTCTCATAGATTTTCTAGGGAAAAAAAATGCAGAGCGAGCTGGGGTTTTGTGTTTGGGCTAATTTAAAAAAGGAGGTGCGGTTTTTTTGGCCCAAATTTGGGAGGCGTGCCCCGCTTTTAAATTGGGTTTTTTAAATTCCCAATCTGTAATAAAACTGTACAGGGCCCCGAAATCAAATATAAGACTACCAAAAAGTTTTACCGATGTGAAAATAAAAAAATGATAAATTGAAAAGGGGGGAAAACGAAAAAAAAAATTTCAAAAAAATTTCATTTTTTAAATTTCTTTTTTTATTTTTACGAAAATCGTAACCTCCCCTCTCCCCCACTGGGATCTTCACCCCCCCTTTAAAAACCAGGTTTACTATAATCCCCTACAAAAAAAACCCCCTCCCGGGCCCCTTTCCTGTGCCCCACTTTTGCGACCACCTAATATTTTGGGAGCGTTTTTATCGACAAAGTTGAAATCGGCAAGGTTTTTATGGTGATCAAAAATTTTCAGATATGCAATAAAAAGGTTAAAATCTTTGCACCCATCTATTAAGATCGCGCCTTTTCCGGCGTTTCCCTTTAAATTTTGGGGGCCCACCCAAATAAGATTAAAAGAATAGACAGGTGAGATGTTTTGTGCGACGTAAAGATGGGATGTGTAGGGTTTTGCGTTTGGGCGGGAAAAAAATACTTTCCCTGGGAATTACATAAAAACAGCTTTTTCCCTTTTCAGCCTTAGGTCTCTCAGGTCTCATGGGAAAATGGGACGTGCCCTCTCCCTGGGGCCCAAAAACTCAGCGAAATTAGTCTTTTTTCGGGCCCCAGAAAAAAACCCTTACTTTTAAAGCTGTGATCCTTCCAATTTAGTTAGATTAGAGTTTTAAAAGATTTTTTTTTGTGGGTTACTAGAAAATTTTTAAAAAGGCAGCATCTACCCGCTGTAAAGTCACGGGGGGAGGGGGGGGGGGGGGGGGCGCGGGCCCGGAACACGGGACAAGTCTATCTATAAAAAACATTGGGAAAAAATTTCCCCCAAAGACTTATTGGGGACATTGAAACTGCAATATCTTTATTTTTTAACAGTTTGTTTTTAGAAATTTTTTCCTGGATATTGGGCACCCTAAAACTTATTTTTGGGATAAAATCATTTCTAGTAACTGGGGTCTCTTTGTTATTTTGAAAAACTCCTTTTTTAAAAAAATCAGTATACATTTCAGATAGGGGGTTCATTTTAAATTTTTTTCCCAAATTCCACCTGTTTTTGATATATCCCCTTCCCATTTTAAATTACAAATCCACCCTTCTTGTAGTCAGCAAGGTTTTTTTGTGCCAAAAAACACGTGTATAAATTCGAAAACATTTTAGATACGTGTTTTTTGACTTTGTGCGCCCCCAGCTTTTTTCATTGACGAGCACCCCCGAAAAATTTTAAAAAACAGGAAAATTTTTATAGTCACCACGGGTTTAAATTGAAAGGTGCAAAAAATACAGTGTATTATACAAAAAACCTAACAGATACGTTTTTTTTTTGATTTTTGCACACCCAGCTTTTTTTTTCCATTGACGCAGCACCCACGTAAATTTTAAAAAGCAATTCTATAGCCCCCAAAACGGGTTTGGAATTTGAAAGGTGCAAAAAATACCGTGTATTTTTACGAAAAACATAACAGAAAACGTGTTTTTTGATTTTTTTTGCGCACCCAGCTTTTTTCATTGACGCAGCATCCACTTAATTTAAAAAAAAGCAATTCTATAGTCCCCACAGGTGAATTGAAAGGTGCAAAAAATCCGTGTTTATACGAAAAAAAAACCAGTTTACGTTTTTTTTTTGACTTTTGCGCCCCCAAAGCTTTGTTCATTGAGGGCAGCACCCAAACGTAAATTTTTAAAACGGGCAATTTTTATCACCCGGTAAATTTGAAAGGGGGCCAAAAAAAAACCTGTATCATACGAAAACATAACAATACTTTGGTTTTTTTGATTTTTGCGCACCCAGTTTGTTCTTTGATGCAGATCCACAAAATTTTAAAAACAGCAATTCTTTTGTCACCAAAGGTAAAAATTGAAAGGGGGAAAAAATACCGTGAAATTAAATACGAAAAAAAAAACAGTTTACGGGGTTTTTTACTTTTGCGCCCCCAGTTTTGGTTCTTTAAAAGCAGCATCCAGGTAAATTTTAAAAAACAGCAATTCTAAAAGTCCCCACAGGTGAATTGAAAGGTGAAAAAAATCCCCGTGTAATTAACAAAAACAAAAACAGATACGTTTTTTTTGGATTTTTTGCGCCCCCAGCTTTGTTCATTGACGCAGCCCCCCAACGTAAATCTAAAAAGCAATTCTATAGTCACCACAGGTAAATTTTGAAAGGTTTGAAAAAAATCCCGTGTTTTATACGAAAACATAACAGTTTCGTTTTTTTTTTTGCCCTTTTGCCCCCCAGCTTTGTTTTTGAACGCAGCCCCAAAGGGGGGGAAAAATCTTAAAACAGCAATTCATAGTCACCACAGGTAAATTTGGGAAAGGGTGAAAAAAATACCGTGTATCAAAACGAAAAACATAAAAATTTTAGGGTTTTTTTTTGCTTTTGCGCCCCCAGTTTGTTCATTGACGCAGACCAAACAAAAACCCTTAAAACACCCAATTCTATAGTCACCACGGGTGAATTAAAAGGTAAAAAAAATACCGTTTTATTTAGAAAACAAAAACAGATAGTTTTTTTTGATTTTTTGCGCACCCAGTTTTGTTCATTGACGCAGCACCCAGGTAAATTTTAAAAAACACAATTTATATTCCCCCAAACAGGTGAATTAAAAAGGTGAAAAAAAATACCGTGTATTAAAACGAAAACATAATAGATACGTGTTTTTTTATTTTTGCCCATCCAGATTTTTTTGATAGACACCTTGCGTTAAATTTAAATTTCCAGAAATTTTTGGGTTTTTGATTAGGGGAAAATTTGAGAATAGCTGTGATTTGCCTTTTTTTTAATAAGAGATTTTCCCAAAAATTCCATACCTTCCCCAAATTTTTATATTTCTGAAAAAATGAGCAAAAAAGCAGGGGTAAGGAGCAAAGAGGGAGTTAGAACATGGGGGTTTTAAGGTACGAGAGAAGGTGCTCCTTTCCCAGTGCGGGCGACAAAAACGCTTTGGCCAGGGGATCGTCAGTTGCGGGGAACCCGTCACCCCTGTCATCGCTGGGTCGGGGCCCTGTGAATCTAAGTAACAAAACATCGTCGCCAATCTGCCCTTTCTTCAGGGGAAAATGAAAACCTGAAATTTAGCACCCTTACCTCCTCGTCCCCCCCAGTCACGGCCCAAATGTCGTCATCGCTTCATCAGCACCCGTCCCATAAAAGCACCCCAATTGTCAATCATGTCCCCACCACTGTGGAAAACCCTTTGGGTTGAAAAAAACCTCTTTGTTTAACAAAATGGGGTTTTGGGGGGTCAGGGGGCATTTTAAAAAGAATCAAAAAGGATGTTTTAAGTTTTGTTTGGGCCCCCAAATTTAAACTGAGCCATCAAGGAGGTAAAGGGGAACCCCGGTAAAATGGGCAAAAATCCCCGGCGGTCGGCAACGCATTGCAGTGCCCCTTGCTTGAAGCCCACAGCTTCTGGATGAGAAAAAGTCGGAGGGAACCAAGTCCCCTTTGTTTTGATGATGATGACGACATTGCGGATCCATCCTGGTTTTTTTTCCCGCAGAATTTGCTTGCGAGCGCTTCATCAGTGGCGAAGAGGGAAGACGTGGGGTAGTTTTCAATACGGGTCCCCCCACAAAAAGGGAGAGGGCGGTCGAAAAAGTCCCCTGATATGATTCCGGGCCCGCCCCGGTAAACGCAAAAACCCCGCTCCCCGTTATCGCCCTCAAAAAGGTTTCCCGGGCCCCCTTTAAACCCGGGCCTTCTTTGAGCAAGCCTCTTTATTTACCCAGCGAAGTCAATGCCGCCTTTGCCGTAAACCCATAAGTGAGGAAAACCTTAAGTGGTTAAACCCCCACCAACATGTCTAGTAACATTCGCGAATGCATGATTGAAATGGAGGGAAAACTTGGCCCCAAAAAAAGGGCCCGGGCCGACCGGCCGGGGGCCCCCAAAACCCCTGTCACACCTTTTGTCCCCCGCTTCCCCCTCCTCCGCCCACCAAACCCAAACGTTCCCCAGGGTGCCCTTGTCTCTCAGAGTCATGATCGGGGGTCACCCCCCCGCTTCAGGGCCCCCACCGTCGGGCCCCAGTACCCCCCAGCACCACCAAAGACCCATCCTACCCCTTCTCCCCTTTCCCCCAGGTTTTTACGACCTGCACGCCCTCAGCGGCCCTTTTAGCAGCCACCTTCTGTCTTTCCCGGGGTTTTGGGAGCAGAAGAAAACACTTTAACCCCAAACCCTCCCCAAAGCCAAAAAACCCCGAAAGTCGGCTTGCCAGGCTTTTTGGGGCCCTTTGGGAAAATTTTCCCCTTTTTGTCGGGGGGAACAGAAAGGGTTTTCCCCCACCCTCCTGGCCCCCCCGGGCCCGCCCCCAAAAACCCCATGGGCCCAAACAGGCATTTCTTTGCCAGGGAAACCTTTCCCCGCCCCGGCCAGCCAGTTTTTTAAACTAAAAATTTCAAGCGCGTTTGTCCCCATCTGTGTCCGGGAAAAAATCCCCTTTTCCCACCGGGCACCCTTTGGCAAATAAACACGGCCAAAGGGCCCCTATATCTCTGTGACAGCTCATGGGGGAGCGGGGGGGATGTCCCCTGGGGTGACGGGAGCTCTCAGGGTCGGCCAAGCTCTTCAAAAAAACCCGGGATGGTTTCAGGGCCCTTTTTTCCCAAAGGTTCCCCTTTGGGGGCATTTACGTGCCAGAGACACCAGGCCCTGGTTTAAAATTAAATCTGCTTTTGGGGACGTCCACACACAAGTCCGGGCTGTGGACGGCCTTTTCCGCAACGGAAAAGGCGCTGGCTGGGTGACAAAAACCTTGTGCCGGGGAAGGTGGTGTGCGATAATGGGGGGGAAAATTTTGTTGGCCCCCCTTAAGGGTCGGTAGGTGGAGTAAATCCCTTTTCCTGGCACTGTCTGAACCCTTTTCGTTCCCGAAATTTCAAAGAGTCCCGGGTCGGGGAAACCTGCTGAAGAAAGGCTCGAGGTCTGGGGTTGCACTTCCCGTTTCGCACCCTGCCCTTTTCCCACGCCCGGCTGCGTTTTTCAGCGTCAGCTCCGGGCCCCCCCATCAAACCCTCTCATTTTTGATGTGGCAACACCTGGAATTTTTCCCCCCTCCCCAAAGCCCCCGCGTTGTTGGGAGCACGCAATGCCATTACCAGGGAAAATGACACATGGCCTGACAACAGCGGGGGCGGACCCGGGGGGGGTTTAGCCACCGAGAGTTTGGGGGAGGTGAAAAAGCTCTGGCCCCTCCCCTTGGGCCCTTTTGAAGAACCACCAAAATTTCAGGCGGACGATGCCCTTGGGTTAGGGAAAGACCATTGTGGTGATTTTTAGTTCTGGAAAGATTTTGGACACTCTGAAACATCAGGTCCCCCCAGCGACGGAAGGAGGAGAGGACACCCGAAGCAGACACGGGGGCCCTTTTTCTTCTCCCAAAACCCAAGGCCCCAAGTTTTTCAAATTTTTTTGGGCTTTATTAGGATGGTTCAGGGGCCAGAGCTAGTGCAAGGGGGCACCCCCCAGCTCTTTAGGGGTGCATCATCTGAGGCAAGGGCGGGCTGTGTTGAAGCTGTGCCGGAGGAGGCAGAGGAGGAGGAGGAGGAGGAGGGGATTTAACACCCACTCCCCGCCCCTTTGGAAAAAAGGTTGGCGTGAATTTGAGCAGATGAGGAAGATGATTTTTCTAGTGCCCCCCCGACCCAGAGGCCCCTTTGGGAACTCAAGGGTCATCTTCACATGAGTGCTTTGGGGGTGCTCCCTTTCCCAACTGATCCTCGCATTAAAGGCCACAAAAGAAAACCGTTTTCTGGGTGGCCACCCTCCCGGATCCCCCGGGACAAAAAAAAACTCGGCCCCTTTCCTTTTCCCCCCCACCCCAAAAAGAAGTTAAAAAAAAGCGGGAAATTGGGGGACCTTGCTGAATTTTTCCAAATGGAACATCTGTTGCGTCGGAAACAAAGCCCGACGTGAAAAGCAATAGAGGCCAATTTGCCGGAGCGGGGCAGCGGCAGCAGCAGGCAAGGTGGGAGAAACTAATGGGTGACCCCTGGGGGAAATTTTTTTTACCCCCTCACCAAAAGATGAATGCAAAGGGCCCCAGATACAACAAACCCCGAAACCAGGTTAAAGGGTCATTTTGCACGACTTTCTTCGTCTCAACAAAAGATGGGTTTTTGGGATGTGTTTTTGGAACCCCAAAAGATTCTTGGGGATCCAAAAAAGGGCGAATGGCCCCAGTGGCCCCCCGCCAGCCCCTGGGTGTTTTTTCCCCCCACAGCCCAGCGTCTATCTGAGCGGGACCTTTCAGCACAAACCGAAGGAGGGCATTACAACAAATGATCCGGGGTTTCCACCCGATAAGGGGGAAACGTTTGACTTTCAAACAAGATGAAAACAGGGGATGGATTTTCTGATTTAGTTGTGGCCCCCAATTTTCCGGGTCACCGATTAGTTTTCTGGGGCTACCCTTTAAATTCCTCTCCCAAAAAAGAAATTCCCTTGAAAAAATTAATTTTTTAAAAAGATCATTTCTTACTGCAAAATTTTTTTTTCTCAAATTCCCAAAAAGTTTAAATTTTTCTGGTTTTGCTGTGAAGGGGACTAAAAGACACCAAAAAGGGGGTTTATGACAAAACCAAATTCCATTTTTTCACTTCATCTTTAGAATTTTTTTTTCATTGTCAATGGTTTTGGGGTCATTTGCCTCCCCAATTTTTAACAGTGGCTAGAAGTTATATTTTTAATTTTTTGGGGGGCATGTTTCTTTTAGATTCAGCAATAATCATGGTCCTTTGGAAAAGAAATGTGGGTGCTAAGTGGGGATTTTTTCCTTTACAAAAATTTTAAAAAGTGGCTGAGAAATCATTTTTAAAAATTTTTTGGGTCATGCTGCTTTTTAAAAGGAGCAATCTAACCGGGCCATTCTAAAAAAAGTTGTTTCTAAAAAGACATTTGTTCTTCACAATTTTCAAAGTGGCTCAAGGGGGGAAAGGTGCTGTTTAGAAACAGGAAAAAGGTAGGACACTGTTTAAAGGGCACATATTGGGAAAATGACTTGTTTTTGCAAGATCTTTAAAAATAGCTATCAATCCCCTTTTTTGAGAAACCCATTTAATACAATTAAAAAAAAGAAACAAAGACATGGTGGGGTTTTCCTTCCCCATTTTAAAAAAACCCCCAAATTATAAAAGTACTAAAAAACTTGCAAAGTAAAAAAATAGCTGTTAAAAAAATTTTTCTAATTGTAAGGGAGGTTTAGGAAAAAATTGACCCGATGTAAGTTTTTCAGAGGAAAGGAGTAAGGAGCACGGACAGAGAACAAAATTACCCGAACCCCTTTTCCCCCAGCACGTTGAGTAAAATGAGAAAAAAAATTTTTTTTTTTTCCCCCAAAATAAGGGCACCTGGGTGTAACAGGGCGTTAAAACCCCCATATTTCCAGTGAAGGGTCAATTGGTCCACCTTCCCTACGGAGGGGGAAGCGTACCCCAGGGATTGGGCTGGTAATGAGGAAGGGTGGAGTTTCACCCTTTCCCCTTTGCACTCTGCTTCAGCAAGAAAAGTTTTCTTTTCTGCGGGGCATCGGGCATTTTAACCTGTGTGTTAATAGATGATGGAAAGGGCCCGCCTGGGTCTCACCGAAACCCCCTTTTAACTCCGGGCCCGGGTTTATGCTGTGGCCCCGGAAGGGATAGTCAAAAATCCAGGGAAAATAAAATGGGGGTTTAAAAAAAATCCCTTTTTCCCGGGACTTTTTTAAAAGTGGGGGGCATGCAGGGTTTGGGGGGCCCTGGGTGTGGCCCCCGGACAGGGATAGTCAATGGGCCAGTGAAAATAAAAAAGGTGGGTTGAAAGACTCCTTTTTTCCCGGCCCCTTTTAAAAGGGGGGGGTTTTTGCAGGTTTTTGGGGGCCCTGCTTGGCCCCGGAAGGTATAGTCCAAAGTCCAGTGAAACTTAAAAAGGTGGTTGAAAGACTCCTTTTTTCCGGCAAAAATTTTTTTTTGGGGGTTATGCAGGGTTTTTGGGGGTCATGGGTGGGCCCAGGCAGGTATAGTCAATGTCCAGTTTAAAAATTAAATGGTGGTTGAAAAACCCTTTTTCCGGCACTTTAAATCTGGGGGTCTTGCCCGGTTTTTTGGGTCATGCTTTTTTTCCAGGACAGGGGTATTCAATGGGCCAGTCAAGTAAATGATGGTTTTAAATCAACTGCCTTCTGGCACTTTTTAATTTGGGGGGTGATGCAGGTTTAAGGGCAAGGCTGTGGTAAAAGACAGGGATAGTAAAAAGGTTTGTGTTTTTTTTTCCCGTGGCTTTTTTTAAACCCAAGTGGTTGCCAAGATGTAGCACGTATCCCTTAGACTGTTGGGGGATTTTTTAATGTCCACTTCTCCAGCCCCTTTTTTGGGGGGTAAAGAAAAGAAAGGGGTTGTTGCTCTCCCCTAGCCTTTTTAAAGGTCATGTCATAATCGATGCTTTACTATCGAAAAAAACCCTTTTCGTTTCTGGCCGCTTTTGCTTTTGGCCCCCATGTCGGATAAACCCCAAATTTAAACGCTCAACAAGTCTCTAAAATTCCCTTTAATTTTTCTAAGCTCCCCGGAAAAGGGCCCGGGTTTCTCTCGCCCCAATCCCCTATTTTTCTCTGCTAATTCTTTTTCTGGATCCTCTACAATCAGGTTTTTCCCCTCGTTACCCCTCCACAGAAACTTTCTTTTAGTTTTTAAAATCTCTAACGATCTCCAAAACTGCTAAAAATTTTTTGGCAAAAAACTCGTTGTTGGTTCTTTTTGGATATCTCTGCGCATTTGACACTGTTGATTCCCCCATCTTTTTCAGCAAAGTCCCGCACCATTGGCATCCAGGACACTGCTCTCGCTTGGTTCTCTTCCCACCTCATGATCGCTCCTTCCCGTTCTCATTTGCAGGGGTTTTACTTCCCCTCCCCTCCCTCTTGCCGTAGGGGTCCCCCCAAAGGGGGCATTTTGGTTTCCCCTCCTTTTTCTTTAATCATAAAACAGCCCCCATTGGCCAAACCATATAGATTTGGGTTCCAGTACCACCCTTTTACCTGATGACAACCCCAATTAAAACACCTCTTCCGAGACCTCACCCTGCCCCCTTTCAAAAAACCAGTGGAAATGTCTGTCCTGTCTCTGACATCATGTTCCTTCTCTATCTCCAACTTAAAAACCTTTTTCCAAAAAAAACCCAAAAACCCAACTTCTTGGGTTTTTCCTCCATCTACTAAACCAAAAAACCCAAACTGCTATTTTTTCTCTCATTTTGTGCAACAACCCCTAAAAACCTAGGCCCGCAAGGCCCCCATGTTTGGGGGTTTTTCTAGACTCTAAATCTACCTTTTACCCCAAAATAAAACAATCCCCTTTCCCCCTCCCTTGTCACTTTCACCCCCAAAAACATCTTCCCGAATCCCCTTCCTTTTCTCACTGTGGAAAACAACTCAAACTCTCATTGTTTGCTCTTATTCATTCCTCGTCTTGACTACTGTAATCCTTGCTTATCGGTCTCCTCTCTGTAAACTCTCCCCTCTCCAATCTATCCTGAATGCAGCAGCCAGGCTTGTCTTTCTCTCCAGCCGCTATACTGATACCTCTACCCTGTGTCAGTCACGGGAAATGGTTGCCCATCCAGTATAGAATCCCAGAATAAACTAATCCCTTCTCATCATAAGCTCTCCACAGTGCTGCACCCCCATACATCTCCTCCCTCATCTCTGTCTACTACCCTGCCCGCTCTCTCCGCTCGTTTACTGACATCAAACTACAGATACAATCATCAAACCCCCATGCCGTCTTCAAGTTTTTTGTACGTGCTGCCCCCATTCTCTGGAACATCCTACCACGTACCATCAGGCACAATCCCAGCCTTCGCAGTTTTAAGAGTGTCCGGGAAAACACATCTTCTCAGGCAGGCCTACCAAAACCACTAATTTGTTAACCCCACCTTCTATCACACACATTTTGTCACTCCCTACACTAGGGCATCACAGGCACTTATCTGGATTTAGATGTTCATTCAAGGTGGCAGGTTCACCAAATTTTTTGAAAACCCTCCACATATTTATAAAGCATGGCTGGGCATTGTAAATTTAGCACTTCTCCCCTTTGTTTCCCCCAGGCACCCTCTTAGATTGTAAGCTCTTGCGGCAGGGCCCTCACACCTTGTGTCTCACCTGTAAGTAGCTTTCATGTGTAATGTCTGTCTTTTGTCTGAAATTTTATCCCTCAAACATTGTAAAGTGCTGCGAAATATGTTGGCGCTATATAAATAAAGATTATTATTATTATTTATTTTTGTTACACCCATACTATTGATCATTCTCTTACGAAAATAGGTTAGAATGGGCCACTGTCGCTCCTATTCTGATTGGTTGGTTTATGCCGACCAATCAGAAGAGCTAAAACAATTTGAATTACTGTATTTCCCGGCAATTCTCTATATTGCAATTCCTTATGTAGCGCCGATCTCGGCGAAAAACGCCTTTTTAAGGATTTAACTGATTTATTTTTAGAGAAGGTTTCAGCTCTTTATCTGATAATGTTTTACACTTAATAAAAATGATTTTTTTATTTTATACTCCATGCCCGCACGGCGTGAGAGCCGAGATTGCATTGTGCCGATCTCTCCATAGACTACAATGGGAGAAGTAGCTCGCGCTCTGATTTGGCTGGATAGCCAAGCCCCCGCTATCTCAGCCAATCAGCTCTTTTCTGCATTTTTACTGTATTTTAAACTGTCCCGCCTTTGAATATGATTGGTCAATACTCCTCCATAGGTTAGAATGGGCCACTGTCGCTCCTATTCTGATTGGTTGGTTTATGCCGACCAATCAGAAGAGCTAAAACCCAAATTTTAATTACTGAATTCCCGGCAATTCTCTATATTGCAATTCCTGATGTAGCCGATCTCGGCGACAAAAGGGTTTGTTAGGGATTAATTGATTTATGTTTTATAGAAGGTTTCAGCTCTTTTTCAGAGAAAATTTTACACTTAATAAAAATTATTTTTTAATCATACTCCATGCCGCCGGCGCTGAGAGCCGAGATTTCATTGCCCCGATCTGGCCATAGACTTTCAATGGGAGAAGTAGCTCGCGCTCTGATTGGCCGGGATAGCCAAGCCCCCGCTAGTTTCAACCAATCAGCTTTTTTCAGCATTTTTACTGTATTTTGAACTGTCCCCCCTTTGATTTTGATTGGGCCAAACTTCTCCATAGCTTATAATGGGCCACTGTCGCTCCTATTCTGATTGGCCGAGATAGCCAAGCCCCCGCTAGCTCAACCAATCAGCTCTTTTCAGAATTTTTACTGTATTTTGAACTGTCCCGCCTTTGATTTTTGATTGGTCCAAACTTCTCCATAGGTTTTAATGGTTCACTGTCGCTCCTTTTCTGATTTGGGTGGTTTCTGTCGACCAATGAGAATAGCTTACAGAATTTGAATTACTGTATTTCCCCGGGAATTTCAAATATCCAAATCCCGATATAGCGCCGTTCTGGATTTTTGGAAAGTGATTTTTTTGTATTTTTTTTATTAGGTTTGAGTCTTTTTCAGAGGAATATTTTACGCCTTTATAAAGACGATTTTTTTTTATTATACTCCGCACGGACATCTTTAATGATTTCTCCGCTGTTTTCCAGCCTGTCTCGTATCGGAATACATGTGAGGCGCAGTCCCTTCTGCGCCTAAGTCCCGCACTGCCCCCCATACACTGGCGAGGCACGGCGGACTTTTCCCTGCATGTATGAGCGCACCTCCTCGGACGGCGAATCTTAGGCGCAGCGCCGCACTGCGCCTAGGTCCCCGCACTGCGTCTCACACACTGGTGAGGCGCAGCAGACTTTACACCGCATGTATGATCGCACTACCTCAGGCGGCAAATCATAGGCGCAGCCCCGCACTGCGCCTAAGTCCCGCACTGTGCCTCAAACACTGGCGAGGCGCGGTGGACTTTACATAGTATGTATGAGCGCGCCCCAGCGCCGACATAAATCAGGCGCAAATTTTGCCGGAAGACGGGCGAAAAGGTGCGCCCCGACATGGCGAGAATCATACATGTGGCCCTTAGTGAGTATATGCTGTAAAACAGTCTATCATTCTACATTTACTGCCCATGGTATTCAGGCACTTGATAGATACCAATAAAAGTAAAATAGTTCCATGGATCTAGTAAATGTATTTGATGTAGGGATACTTAGGCAATACTGTTGCTCTGTATGTAAAATAGAGAATCAATGGCACACTAACTGGAAAATCTTGGTAAACTGAAAAAAAAAAGTTTTATTACACAATATTGGTTCAAAGTTACATATAAAATATACAAAAAGGGAGAGTGGAAGGAAAAAGGAAAGTCTATACTGAAGGAGATTCTACCAGAGGTGGCCCTCTAGTTCTTGGCCTTGACTTGTGTTGGTATAAACCACTGTTTTTGCTAGTCATAGGGCATTTGGTTAATTCTAAATCTGTTATCCAAGTTGTGGAGACAGGATTTCTTGTAAGTGTCCTCTTTGGCGACCGGCGTAGAGTAGCCATACACAACATTTCGGTTCTCCTGAGCCTTTATCAAGTGCTAGTGCTATGGGAGAGAAGGACATAACTGAGGATCTGTGGTATAGGTAAGGTATAATGGACAGAGAACCAAGAAATGGGGTTAGTATAGGAGGCAATAATATAAGTGGAAGTCTAATGTGATAGATAAAACGTTATTGTAAAAAAATGAAACAAGGTAGGGGTATGAGGGAAAGGAGAGGAAGACATAAAATATTTTTTACAAGGAATCCAGGAAAAAAAAAAAAAAACATTCCATAATTTGTTAAACAATTTCTTCCAACTTACCCGATATGTGGGTGTAAACTGCTGTTTGGGCGCATGGCAGGGCCAACAAGGAAGGGAGCGCTATTTAGTTTTTGGAAGGCAGATTTTGGTGGGTACCATGTTGAATTTGCAAAGACTCCAAAGCACCAGAACAGGAGAAACCGTCCAGAAGTCATCCCATTTTGTACTCATTATCCCCATTAATATAATCTTGGGGTGTATTGTGCATTTTGGGCGCACAGGTGTTCCATAGTTTTTTTGGCATTGGGTCATGAGAATGAGTGGAAAAAAACAGCATTCGCCATGTGGTATAAATGACAGAATGACTTACTATGCAGGTCGGTAATATTGCAATGATATACATTTTATATAGTTTTTTATGTTTTCTTACTTTTACACCATAGAAATGTGTTTATAAAAAATTGCATTTTTATGTTGTCATAGTCGGATAGCCATAACTTTTTTACTTTTCTGCACATGGAGCTGATTACGGGCTTGTGTTTTATGGGACGAGTTGAAGTTTTCAATGGTATCATTATGCGGTTCATATGACACTTTGATTGCCGTTTTGCACAAAATACAACAATCCTGATAATGTTTATTTTTTTGTTTGTTTTTTTTACAGAGGTCACTGTGCAGTATAAATGGCATACTAACTTTCCTCATCAGGTCAATATGATTACAGTGATACCCAATTTACATTTTTTTTTATGTTTTATTGCTTTTAAACAATAAAAACACTTTTTTCAAAAAGGAAAACACATTCATGCATCGCCATAGTCTCAGAGCCATAACTTTTGTTTTGTATGGGCTTGTTTTTTGTGGAATGAGTTGACATTTTTATTGTTATCATTTTTGGAGGGACAATACTTTTTGATCATTTCTAAATCTGTTTTTTGGAAGGCAGGGTGAAGAAATTGCTGCAATTCTAGTAATATTTTTTATTTTAATTTTTAACAGCGCTCACCATGCGTGACATGTTAGTTTTACTCTGTTGGTTGAATCGATTGTGGTGATACACAATTTATATAGTTTTTTTAGTTGAAGCGCTTAAAAAAAAGTGTTTTTATTATGTAATTAATATTTATGTATCACTATCTTCTGATAGCAATAACTTTTTTGTTTTTTCAGTACACAGAGCTGTGTAAGGGCTTTTTTTTGCATAATGAACGGATGCTTTCAGTTATGCCATGTTGGCATTGATATGACTTTTTGATTGATTTTTATTCCATTTTTTGTGCTGCAGAATGAACCAAAAGCGCAATTCTGTGAATGTTTTTTTTTTTTTCACGGCATTCACAGTGTGGGTTAAATAACATTATAGATTTATAGAGTAGGTTGTTACGCATCCGGCAATACCAAATATGTAAACTTTATTAATTTCTGATCTGATCATAGTGACACCACAGGCAGCCACGAAAGTCTAACAGGGCTGCCAGGTAAGTCATCACCATTCGCGATCATGCCGCTGCTGCTCCGATGAAGACAGAGGTTAATCGACTCTCTATACCTTCCCCCTCTCCTGCCGAGTAATTTCTGGTTAAGGCTGATGCTGCGGCGTGTCAGCTGTAATGTACAACTGGTTTCCACCAGCGATAGTTCGAACTCGGTTTAAGAGTGTGCACAATCATCAGGACGTAAACTTACGTCCATTTGCGTTTACCTTTACCTGATTAGGACGTAGGCTTATTTGTAATGTTGGGAAGGGGTTAAAGGTCTATTTTATTTTTAAATTATTGTATACACCTTAAAGGGCTGCTATATATTCCACTTCACTGTACAGAGATTGCCAACAATCATATTGCTGCTTGACCCCGTTTGGGCTCACAAATCAAATTTCACATTAACCTGTTTGTACTGTATGTTCTTGGACAGTGGAAAAAACCAATACAAATGTAGGAAGAACATACAAAATCCATGCAAATGTTGTCCTTGGCTTAAAAATACGATTTCAAAATACTGAACAGTTTCCACTGTTTGAAAGTTATTATAGGCTAATAGGACCTGATAATATGCTTTAACATGCAGCATATAGATTCACAGTATATCTATACTAATGGAATACATAACATTCATACGTAATCAATATGACATAAATATTACATCTATACATGCAGCTTAAAACAACACCTTAATGTAAATAGTTTATGAAATGCCACAGGCCTCATACTAAGCCATATTCTTCCAGATTCTGAATAGCAGAGCAGAGAAATTTGGGATACTCAAGGCTGCCATAGGTAATTTCAGGGTCTAGGACAGCCAAAGCATCTAAACCTCATGCCATTACTAGTTCCTATCTTGTACCATATAAGTGGGTTCCCTTTAGTTTTTGTTTTTTTTAATAAATGTAAACAGGGCCTTTTACAAGAGTCCTGCCAAGACTGTCCTGATCATATTATCCTTTGATTATAATATACTGCTTGTAAAGACTATTGTATCAATATGGAGTTAATTGTTATGATGTGCATAGGTTACAGTGGAAATTGAAATTGCAGCTTTATCTAAGTTAGGAGAGTCAGATATACTTGACACATGCGTATGATTTTTGGTGTGCAGGCACCTTTTTTTGCCTGCATTAGTAGCGTAGAATACGCCTGAATCTATGAATCTGTTCTACCGCAGGTCATAGATTTAGCGCTTTCTATCTATCAAGCGACAATTCTGGCTCAGGTAAAACACTTTTGAAGTGGTTTACCTGTTCCAGCAGTAATGCACCTGGATTTGCCGTACTGAAGCTATAAATCTGTAGCATTGTATGGTTGTAGTGTGACATTTCTCCAGACCCCCCCCTCCCCGATCTCAGGTGCATTACAAAGTGCCACGGGTGCTCTGTGATGCGCCTAATATTGGAGTGCACCTCATTAAAAATATAGCGAACAGGGCTGAAAAGATGCCAGACTTCATGTCACCCTAAGTGTATTGAAATTCTGTTACTATAGTTATTGAAGGCAAGAGGACACATGCACACTAGATTTATAGTATATAGATGCTGAGAACCTCGATCTTACATGCTTGGGCAGAACACAAGATCTTAACATGTATGGAAAGCGTATCTCTTACGTTTTAGATTATGTAGCCCTTCTCTTACCCTGACAAACAAAATAACAATGTTTTGAACTTTCAGGCTCCATATCTCATCACCCACTATAGCTATGAACACGAGACTAACATCATTTAATAGATGTTTGTGTATTTTTTGTAATTTTCACACACACATATATGTATGTATGTATGTATATATATATATATATATATATATATATATATATATATATATATATACATATACACACAGTATATATATTTTATTTGTCTTGTAGATGTCAGTTGATAAAGGTCTGTGCCCAAAAAGGTTGGGATTTTATTGTTAATGCCTCATGCTCAAGCATTATACCGACTTGTTTGTGATAAATGGAATACCGTAATATTTTATGAAAGTGGCGTTGTAATATTTTTCCTGCAACATGGACTGATACTCTACTACAGGCGGTCTAAGAAGGAATTTAGGACTGCAGGACATAAGTGTGTTACTACTACCCTAATGGTACCCAGTGTCGGACTGGGGGGGCCTGGGGCCAACAGGGGAGTTGATCTTGGGGGCCCACCCTACTGTACATGAAAATATTACCGGCCTCTCTAACAAAAATGCGCCCATTTTACCACATAATACAGTGTGCAAAAAAGAACTGTATTGTGTAGTAGTCCCATATCTGTCTATCTCACATATCTATCTGTCTCACACATCTGTCAGTCTAACATATCATAGACACAGGGCTAAGTAGCTCCATCCATATCCTTCTCCACCCCCCTCCACCCACATACAGTATCCCCCTCCACGTTTCCCTTGGTCACGCGCCTAACCACCTTCTAAAATAAACACCAGCAACAAAGTAGAAGTGTAACTCCTATCACAGGGTCACGTATTCCATCACTTTTACAATCAGGGACACATGTAAGCTGCCACTATACCTGCGCCAATATAACCTGCAACACCACCATATAGAGACCACATAGGGTCCAACACCAGCTCAGGTATAACCTACAACACCGCCATATGGAGACCACATAGAGGTCAGATACCAGCTCAGGTATTACCTACAACACTGCCATATAGAGACCAAATAGAGGTCAGACACCAGCTCAGGTATAACCTACAACAACGTCCTATAGAGACCACATAGAGGTCAGACACCAGCTCAGGTATAACCTACAACACTGCCATATAGAGACCATATAGAGGTGAGACACCAGCTCAGGTATAACCTACAACACTGCCATATAGAGACCGCATAGAGGTCAGACACCAGCTCAGATATAACCTACAACACCGCCATATAGAGACCACACAGTGGTCCGACACCAGCTCAGGTATAACCTACAACACCGCCACATAGAGGTCAGACACCAGCTCAGGTACAACCTACAACACCACCACATAGAAACCACATAGAGGTCAGAGACCAGCTCAGGTATAACCTACAACACCGCCATACAGAGACCACATAGTGATCTGACATCAGCTCAAATCACATCACATTACAGTGAATAAAGCACTGATCCAATATAGAAGTAAAATAACCCCTGAAATCAGGGAGTCACCGGAGACGTCTTATCTGATGAGTCGTTCTCTTCTCTTATGAGTCGTTCTTATTGCCTTTTCCTCTGCATCCGTTCCACACCGCCATGATGACTTGTCCCGGCCACCACTCATCCCTGCAGAATTTACACACAAATATCTTAGAATCCTCAATTTCCCAGCACCTCTTTACCTATTCCCACCTCTGTACAAACTTCCCAGGGGTGGGAGAGCGGGTACAAGCCATAACTTAGAGGCACAGTGTCCTAAGGGTTTGGAGGGTGGGGAGAGAACTACCCCCCTGGAGATAATGCTACAACTATGGGGTGCTGCCCTCTCAATTATATTACCAGGTAGGTAGACAAGACCCTAGATAGGTAAGCAAATGGGCAAGGCCCTAGGTAACTATATAGACCCTATTTACGTAGGTAGACCCCCGCTGAATACGTTGGTAGGCCGGCACCAGGTAGGTTGGTGGGTACCTAGCCACGGGTGGGTAGATAAACAGCCCCCATGTAGATAAGCAGGCACCAGTTAGGCAAGCTGATAAGCTACAGTTAGGTTGGTGCACCCCAGTTAGGTAAGCTGTAGGTAGTTAGGGCCCCCTTTATATAGGCTGCAAGCAGTTAGGGACCCCCTTTAGGTAGTATACAGGCAGTTAGGTCTTCCCTTGAAGTAGAATAGAGGCAGTTAGGGCTTCCCTTAGGTAGTATACAGGCAGTTAGGGGCCTCCCTTAGGTAGTATACAGGCAGTTAGGGCCCCCCTTTAGGTAGTGTACAGGCAGTTAGGGGCCTCCTTTAGGTAGTATACAGGCAGTTAGGGCCCCCCTTTAGGTAGTATACAGGCAGTTAGGGGTCTCCTTTAGGTAGTATACAGGCAGTTAGGGCCTCCCTTTAGGTAGTATACAGGTAGTTAGGGGCCTCCTTTAGCTAGTGTGCCGGAAGTCAAGGCCCCCTTTAGCTAGATTGCAGGTAATTAGGGCCCCCTTTATTTTTAGGTAGTCAGAGCCCCCTTTAGTTTTTAGGAAGACAGTGGCACCTTTTAGGTAGTCAGGGCTCCCTTTTAGGTAGTCAGTGGCCCCTTTTAGGTAGTCAGGGCTTCCTGTTAGGTAGTCAGAGCTTCCTGTTAGGTAGTCAGTGGCCCCTTTAAGGTAGTCAGGGGCCACTTTTAGGTAGTCAGGGGCAACTTTTGAGTAGTCAGGTGCCCCTTTTAGGTAGTCAGGGCTTCCTTTTGGCAGTTAAAAAAAACAAAAACACAACTACTCACCTCAATCCCGCTCCTGGCCGCTTACGGACGCTGCGAGCTCCCCACCGGCTTCTAGAGGCGCCCGGCATAGGCGGCGCAGTGATGTGATGTCACCACGTGCCTACGTCACCATTAGAAGCCGGCGCCTTTGAAAAAGGCCGTAGGTCTTTTTCACCCTGTACCATCAACCCTCCGGGATCAAATCTCCTACTTGGGGCAACATCCTCCCTAATTCTTCAGGGGCAGAGACAGAATTGTCCACACACAACTCAGTTATGGGTTCATACCAAGCACTCAACACACATTGGGCAACAGACAGGTTACTGCCACTTACTATAGGTGTCACAACCCATGCACACTCTGCTACATGGATGTCACCACCTCTCACCTGCATGCTGACCTTCACAGGGTTACTAGTGAAAATCCCAATACCAGCGCTATCCGGCCTTGTAGTCTTCTTCCATACCCAGGCAACCTTGGCACTGTCCCCACTGGGCAAAGTTTTCACTATCGTGGGGCTCACATCAGCAAAAGGCACCTGGTTAGTCCCAGCAACCACACTAGTGTCACCAGAAGCTGTAAGGACATCAGCCCTCTCAGAGTCATTATCCACTGTGGCTCCTAGGGGTGCACCTCATACAAAACCTGCTACCTTTTTGTCGGCAGGAGTACAATGCAACCTACACTTCTCTATGTCCCAAGTCCCCTGGTCCTCACGGACCAACTCCTACCTTTCAGGGTCAGCTACATCCTTTAATTTCTCTGGACTAGCACCCACCGTGGTATATGGTACATCTGTGCCACCCATAACCTGCTGGTCAATAATCACAGGGTTATTGTAGGCCATCGCTACCTCTAGGAAACCCCTACCGCTGATCTCAGCTTCTCTACCAGGTGGGTTTCTAATGTCAGAGGACTCACTTGTCCCTCCATACACTTGACGTACAGCAGTGGGAAGACCACATTCATAGCCTGTTTCCGTTTTTTCATGCAATATCGTTGCATGACTACAGGGGTCACTGGTACTCACCTGAGCTTGACAGCCCATGAAAGTTGTTTGACCTGTGGTGACCATCATTTTGCAGACCTACATATCACTATAGGGGCCACAAACATACATATTCTGTAATAAAGACTTCATTCATGACCAGCATGCAGGCTCAGAAATTTCAGAGTTACTAGGGACAACCTCTATAGACACTTTGTCCGCCATTATGACATTACTTGGCACCTCACCAGTGTCAGAGGACTCATTCTCCTGTGAACACCTCTCACTGCGGCTTTCTAGCAGCAGACACTCTGCATTAATGGTTGGAGATGTTTCTTTCACATCTCCTATAACCATCTCTAAGGGAGAATTCTCAGCTTCTACCTGGGACACGCCTACATCTTGCTCAACATCAAATTCACCCAATGAGCTGGAGGCAATGGCAGAGACCTTTATAAATGGGACATCAGTCATAACCGCCCGGCTATTACCTTTATAGTTCTCCTCATACACCAAACTGCCCGTGTTCACATTAGGCAACTCAGTCACCTTTTTACCCTCCGTAGGTACAGCGGACATCTTGCAGCAAATGGCATTCATCTGCCGTTCGCCCCAAACCACAGGACTTAATACATCTGAGATACTGTTAATATGTTTCTCCATCTCCTGTAAGGAAACTTTATCAGCTGTCTCAGTACCAGGCACTTCTTTACCATCTGGGGATTTAAACCCGCTCACCTGCCTCTCACTAGGGTTCAAGCATACACCCAGCTCTGTGGGGTCTAGCAGCTCACTCCCTCCATCACTGCAGTCTTTGTGAACCTGGCAGAAAAAGCTGCTGGCAATCAGGCTTGGACTGGGAAACCCCCCTCCCCCCCCGAGCTGCTGTGGGCCCCGGAGGCAATGCCGCCGCTCTCCAGGGCCCGGCCGCGCATCCGGTCACTGAACGCCCGGGACCTGCGCAGCGCCACTAGGCCTTCAGCATGCCGGGCGCCGGCCCCTACTGCTGACGTAGGCGGCGTGGTGACGTCACATCAACGCGCCGCCTATGCAGGACGGCAGGAGCCGGCGTGGAGCTCGGAGCGACCGGGAGAAGGAGCAGGAGTGGGCGCGAGGTAAGTGGCGGTTTGTTTTTTTTGGTTTGTTTTTTTTACTACCTAAAGGGGCCCTGGCTACCTAAATGGGGGCCCAGGCGAATGGAAGGGGGCCCTGGCTACCTAAAGGGGGGCCCTGACTAATGGAAGGGGGCCCTGGATACCTAAAGGGGGGCCCTAACTAATGGAAGGGGGCCCTGGCTACCTAAAAGGGGGGCCCTGGCTAATGGAAGGGAGCCCTGGCTACCTAAAAGGGGGACCCTGACTAATGGAAGGGGGCCCTGGCTACCAAAAAGGGGCCCTGACTAATGGAAGGGGGTCCTGGCTACCTAAAGGGGGCCCTGACTAATGGAAGGGGGCCCTGGCTACCTAAAGGGGGGCCCTGACTAATGGAAGGGGGCCCTGACTAATTTAAGGGGGCCCTTGCTACCTAAATGGGGGCCCTGACTAATGAAAGGGGGCCCTGGCTACCTAAAGGGGGGCCTTGACTAATGAAAGGGGGCCCTTGCTACCTAAAGGGGGGCCCTGACTAATGGAAGGGGCCCTGGCTACCTAAAAGGGGGGCCCTGACTAATGGAAGGGGGCCCTGGCTACCCTAAAGGGGGGGCCTTGACTAATGGATGGGGTCCATGGCTACCTAAAGGGGGGCCTGAATAATGGAAGGGGGCCCTGGCTACCTAAAAGGGGGGCCTGACTATGGAAGGGGGGCCCTGGCTACCTAAAGGGGGCCCTGACTAATGGAAGGGGGGCCCTGGCTACCTAAAGGGGGGCAATGACTAATGGAAGGGGGCCCTGGCTACCTAAAGAGGGGCCCTGACTAATGGAAGGGGGCCCTGGCTACCTAAAAGGGGGGCCCTGGCTACCTAAAGGGGGGCCCTGACTAATGGAAGGGGGCCCTGGCTACCTAAAAGGGGGGCCCTGACTAATGGAAGGGGGCCCTGGCTACCTAAAAGGGGGGCCCTGACTAATGGAAGGGGGCCCTGGCTACCTACAGGGGGGCCCTTGCTAATGGAAGGGGGCCCTGGCTACCTAAAAGGGGGGCCCTGGCTAATGGAAGGGGGCCCTGGCTAATGGAAGGGGGCCCTGACTACCTACAGGGGGCCCTAACTACCTACAGGGGGCCATGACTGTCTAAGGGGGCCCTAACTACCTACAGGGGGCCCTAACTACCTACAGGGGACCCTGACTACCTAAAAGGGGCCCTGACTACCTAAAAACTAAAGGGGGCCCTGACTTCCTGCACACTAGCTAAAGGAGGCCCCTAACTGCCTGTATACCACCTAAATGAGACCCCTAACTGCCTGTATACTACCTAAATGAGACCACCAACTGCCTGTATACAACCTAAAGGAGACCCCTAACTGCCTGTATACCACCTAAAGGAGACCCCTAACTGCCTGTATACCACCTAAAGGAGACCCCTAACTGCCTGTATACCACCTAAAGGAGACCCCTAACTGCCTGTATACTACCTAAATGAGACCCCTAACTGCCTGTATACTACCTAAAGGAGACCCCTAACTGCCTGTATACTACCTAAAGGAGACCCCTAACTGCCTGTCTACCTGGTAATATAATTGAGAGGGCAGCAGCCCATAGTTGTAGCATTATCTCCAGGGGGTTAGTCCTCTCACCACCCTCCAACCCCTTAGGGTACTAGGCCTCTAAGTTATGGCTTGTACCCGCTCTCCCACCCCTGGGAAGTTTGTACAGAGGTGGGAATAGGTAAAGAGATGCTGGAAAATTGAGGATTCTAAGATATTTGTGTATAATTTCTGCAGGGATGAGTGGTGGCCGGAACAAGTCATCATGGCGGTGTGGAATGGATGCAGAAGAAAAGGGAATAAGAAGGATTCATAAGAGAAGAAAACGACTCATCAGATAGGACGTCTCCGGTGAGTCCCTAATGTCAGGGGTTATGTTACTTCTATATTGGATCAGTGCTGTATTCACTGTAATGTGATGTGACCTGAGCTGGTGTCTAACCACTATGTGGTCTCTATTTGGCGGTGTTGTATGTTATACCTGAGCTGGTGTCTGACTTCTATGTGGTCTCTATATGGCAGTGTTGTAGGTTATACCTGAGCTGGTGCCTGATCTCAATGTGTTCTCTATATGGTGGTGTTGTAGGTTATACCCGAGCTGGTGTCTGATCTCAATGTGGTCTCTATATGGTGGTGTTGTAGGTTATACCTGAGCTGGTGTCTGACCTCTATGTGGTCTCTATATGGTGGTGTTGTAGGTTATACCTGAGCTGGTGTCTGACCTCTATGTGGTCTCTATATGGCGGTGTTGTAAGTTATACCTGAGCTGGTGTCTGACCTCTATGTGGTCTCTATATGGCAGTGTTGTAGGTTATACCTGAGCTGGTGTCTGACCACTATGTGGTCTTTATATGGTGGTGTTTTAGGTTATACATGAGATGGTGTCTGACCTCTATGTGGTCTCTATGTGGCGGTGTTGTAGGTTATACCTGAGCTGGTGTCTGACTTCTATGTGGTCTCTAAATGGCAGTGTTGTAGGTTATGCCTGAGCTGGTGTCTGACTGTGGTTTCTATGTGGAAGTGTTGTAGGTTATACCTAGAGATGGGCGAAGTTCTCAAAAATTAGATTCGATGACTTTGCCGAATTTCCCATCAAAATTCGTTTCGGTCCGAATTGCTTCGGGACGAATCTCGTTAAAAAACAGCTATTTCCAGGCTGCACGGAGTCTGCAGGGTGCTGTAGAACGTTGTGCCATGCTTAAATATGCATGGTTTGGTCTTCATACAATGTTGTGTTTTAGTATGACACTCATATGACTGCCGCCGCTCTTAGAATCGCTTCACTATAAAATTCCATAGGCACTTAATAGGGCAAAACTGACCAAAAAACTCAAGAGGGAATGTAGCCTGATAAAGTCATGGCAGCGAAAGCTGGAAAAAAACAAGCTGAGGGCTCAGGTGGCAACATCAGTGACAGAGTGTGGAGGTGACGGCAGCAGCCACAGCAGCATGATGTCAGAGAGTAGCACATTGACATTCTGGAGGTGGCAAAAACAGGAGTAGGCCACAGAGTGGCACAATTAAACAGTGTGTAGGTTATGGCATCAGCCACAGCAGCAGCATGAGGTCATACAGTGGCACAATGACATTCTGGAGGTGGCAATAACAGGAGTAGGCCACACAGTGGCACAATCACACAACGTGGAGGTCACGGCAGCAGCCACAGCAGCAGCATGAGGTCAGACAGTGGCACTATGACAGAGTGTGGAGATCATGGCATCAGCCACAGCAGCAGCATGAGGTCATACAGTGGCACAATAACATTCTGGAGGTGGCAAAACAGTAGTAGGCCACAGAGTGGCACAATGACAGAGAGTGGAGGTCACGGCAGCAGCCACAGCAGCAGCATGAGGTCAGACAGTGGCACAATGACATTCTGGAGGTGGCAAAACAGTAGTAGGCCACAGAGTGGCAAAATGACGGAAAGTGGAGGTGACGACAGCAGCAGCATGAGGACAGAGTGGCACAATGACACAGTGTGGAGGGCACGGCAACAGCCACAGCAGCAGCATGAGGTCAGACAGTGGCACAATGTCATTCTGGAGGTGGCAAAACAGTAGTAGGCCACAGAGTGGCACAATGACAGAGAGTGGAGGTCATGGCAGCAGCAGCATGAGGTCAGAGAGTTGCACAATGACACAGTGTGGAAGGCACGGCAGCAGCCACAGCAGCAGCATGAGGTCAGAGAGTGGCACAATGACACAGTGTGGAGGGCACGGTAGTAGCCACAGCAGCAGCATGAGGTCAGACAGTGGCACAATGTCATTCTGGAGGTGGCAAAACAGTAGTAGGCCACAGAGTGGCACAATGACAGAGAGTGGAGGTCACGGCAGCAGCAGCATGAGGTCAGAGAGTGGCACAATGACACAGTGTGGAGGTCACGGCAGCAGCCACAGCAGCAGCATGAGGTCAGACAGTTGCACAATGACATTCTGGAGGTGGCAAAACAGTAGTAGGCCACAGAGTGGCACAATGACAGAGAGTGGAGGTCATGGCAGCAGCAGCATGAGGTCAGAGAGTTGCACAATGACACAGTGTGGAAGGCACGGCAGCAGCCACAGCAGCAGCATGAGGTCAGACAGTGGCACAATGACATTCTGGATGTGGTAAAACAGTAATAGGACACTGAGTGGCACAATGACAGAGAGTGAAGGTCACGGCAGCAGCAGCATGAGGTCAGAGAGTGGCACAATGAAATTCTGGCAGTGGCAAAAACAGGAGTAGGCCACAGAGTGGCACAATGACTCAGTGTTGAGGTCACGGCATCAGCCACAGCAGCAGCATGAGGTCATACAGTGGCACAATGACAAATTCTGGAGGTGGCAAAACAGACAGAGAGTGGAGGTCACGGCAGCAACAGCATGAGGTCAGAGAGTGGCACAATGACACAGTGTGGATGTCACGGCACCAGCAACAGCAGCAGCAGCATGAGGTCATAGAGTGGCACAATAACAGAGTGTGGAGGTGGGTGGCAATACCAGTCCCTGGTAAAGATGGTGGTAGGCTGATGGAGAAACTGGCAGCAGATGTGTGGCATCAGGCGGGTGGCAGCATCAGAATAGTGGCTGAGGCAGGTAGTTTGAACCCAGACTCATTTCTCACAGTTTGGGTGAGGCGTCATGGCTAATGTAGTCTGACGCCTAAGGCATTGGTATGTGGAAATCCAGGCCGATCCACGCCTGATTCATCTTGACAAAGGTCAGTCGTTCCACATTTCCTGTGGACAAGCGGGTTCTCGTTGGGGAAACGATGGCCCCCGCCGCACTGAACACCCGCTCTGATGCCACACTACTGGCCGGGCAGGACAGCTTCTCCACTGCAAACTCAGCAAGTTGTGGCCACACATCCAGTTTGGCTGCCCAGTAGTCCAGCGGATCTTCTAACTGGGGTTGCAGAGTGCTGTCCAAGTAGGCCACCCCCTGTTGGTTCAGGGTCTGCTCCAGGTCCTGCTGCTGCTGCTGCTGTCGACTGCCCTCCTCACTAGGCGGGTGAAGGAAGCTGTTCATCAGTGACTCCAGACTCAGGTTGCTGCTGATGGAGCTGGTACTGTTCCTACCCCCCCCACCCACCTTCCCCCAGCAGCCGCGTCAGTAGTACGTGAGCGCTGAAGAACCCCGCAGTCAGACCTGTCAGAGGAGGGACGATGCCGCACATATGCAGCGGCCAACTGTCTACGGAAGATTTCTCTAAAGTATTTGAGTTTGTCTTCCCTCTCAGCAGCTGGGAAAAAGGCTCCCATTTTGGACCGGTAGCGAGGGTCCAATAGGGTGGAGAGCCAGAAGTCATCCCTCTGCTGGATGGTGACTATTCGGCTGTCACTAGCCAGGCAAATCAGCATGCTGCGGGCCATCTGCACAAGTGACTCCGAGGGGCTCCCTGCCTCCATCTCCATTGTATACTGCCACAGTGCTTGTGGGTCTGCCTCGTCTTCCTCATCTCCATCTACCTTCTCCAGCTGCTCCTGCTTCTCCTCTCTTGTCACCTGGGTAGAAAATCCACTCATTTCACCAGACAATGCTTCTGCTCCAATGTCCTCCTCCTCCTCCATTTCAGTCCCCACCGGACTCATGTGGCCGCGAGATGTAGTCGCTACGTCTCCAGTCCCCTGCCCAGACAGATTTTTCAGCATCTGTTCCAGGACATGAAGCAGTGGAATGACGTTATTCATCCCGTAATCCTGGCGACTGACAAATAACGTTGCCTCCTCGAATGGCCTCAGCAAACGGCAGGTGTCACGCATGATCTGCCACTGGCTGACATCAAAGTTACACAGGGGAGTACTCCTGTCCGCCTGGATCATCAAAAAATCGTTAATGGCCTTTCTCTGTTCATACAGTCGGTCCAACATGTGCAGGCTGGAATTCCAACGGGTGAAAACATCGCATATCAGAGTGTGTTGGGGGAGGCCGTTCTGCCGCTACAACTCGAGGAGGGTGTTCCTGGCTTTGTAGGAATGGATGAAGTGCATGCACAGTTTCCTGGCCATTTTCAGAATCTTCTGAAGATCGGTGGAAGACTTCAGGAACCTTTTCACAACCAGATTGAACACGTGCGCCATGCAGGGCGCATGGACCATCCCTCCTCGGTGCAGCACGGACACCATGTTCCTCCCATTGTCCGTCACCATGGTTCCGATTTGCAGTTGGCGCGGAGAAAGCCACACATTGATTTCCTCCCCTGTGTGACTTCGTTCACCGAGGCAAGCCAGGTGTAGAACTGCGTGACACCGCTGTGCCCTACACATGTGGTATGATGGAGCAGTACTTGTGGAGGCTGAGATGGTGGTGGTGGTGGTGGAGGAGGAGGAGGCGGACATTGGCGCAGGAGCCGCAGTTTGACAACGTGGAGGAGAAAGCGGCGTCTCCTGTCCAAGTTGTTGGTGTGCCTGGGCCGGAAGCACATTCACCCAGTGGGCCGTAAAGTACATGTACTGGCCCTGACCGTAGTTACAGCTCCAGACGTCCGCGCTGCCGTGCACCTTGGAACAAACCGATAATCTCAAGGACTGGCCCACCTTCTGTTCTACATTTTTATGAATTGCTGGTACTGCCTTTTTGGAAAAGAAATTACGGCTTGGAATTCTCCATCTCGGCTTGGCTCAAGCCATTAGTCCTCTGAACGGTGCAGAGTCCACCATTTGGAAAGGGAGGGACTGCAGTACCAACAACTTGGACAGGAGCACGGTCAGCTTCTGCACCTTAGGATGGTTGGACGCATACTGTTGTCTCTTTGCAATCGCCTCGCCGAACGACTGCTGGCACCATGAGTAGCGAGGAGCAGGAGCATTTGGAGTGGGAGATGATGGCAAAGAGAAACAACTCCCTTCTGCAGAGGTGGTGGAGCCTTGACTGGCTGCAATGGCATGCGTGCCACTGGGCGCTGCTGCGGCGGCAGGATGGACCATCATCTCTGAGCCACGTTATTCCCAGGCCACCGTATGTTGACGCTGCATGTGTTGACGCAGGGCCATGGTGCCAACATTAGCTCCCTGGCCACACTTCACTTTCTGCTTACAGATTCTACATATACCCATATTCGGCTCCTCCGGTGTCTTTGCAAACAACTTCCACACCGCCGAGTATCTGATTTTACCGCCAATGCCCAGCACTGAGTGACTACTGCCGCCGCTGCCTCGCTGAGCCCCTGTGCCTCTACTTTTTTGGACTTGCGAAGCGGGTTTTCTACCCCGTGGCCGCTTGGCTCCTGACCTCACACTGCTGCTACCCTGCTGACTCATGGCCACACAACCCACTTGCTGGCTGGGCCGCTGCCTGACGCGCAAGCTGACGCCCTCTTCTCTGACGATGATGAAGCCCTTGCTTCACCCGCCTCCCAAGTGCAGTCGGCTACATCATCATCAATTTGTGTTTCATCGTCACTGCTGTCCTCATCACTGGTCTTGGTATGCACAGGCTGACCCCTCACAACATGACCTCCCATGCCACTCTCCACATCTGTACTTTGCCGCCTACTGCAAGAAGCAGGGGATATTGGCCCCATTTCTTCGCTGCCAAGTAGCTGCTGACTTGCCTCCTCAAATTGTTCATCCTCGCTACATAGTGGCGCTGAGCACAGACCACATAGTAAATCTCTGGCTGAGGGAACCGGATGGGACAGAGGCGGGTTGAGGACAGGTGAGGGCCGCTGACCCGCTCCCAGGCCATGCCAACTAAGGGTTGTGTCTGACGTTCCCACCGACTCTTGGCTGGGGGTGTCCGATGTCATCTGGGAGGAAGTGGAGGACCTAGTCAACCAATCAAGAACCCTTGGGTTGCTGGTCAGCACACGTCCGCTAGATGATACCGGCAGTTCTGGCCTCACCGAGTGACCCCTGGTGCGACGTCCCCTTGCTGTGCTGTGACCTGAGCCTGCTCCAGGAATGTTTGTGCCACTGCCACTCGCAGGTGAAGAGCCTGCCACCTCTCTGTCTGACATACTGTTTGTTCTAAAATGTGCAGAAACTGTTTGATGAAGATATCTGTATATGATAAATACACACCCTGTATTTGACTCCAAATGAACCCCGTAACAAGCTTAGGTAACCCTTGGATATAAATTGCGCTCCACAAATGGCCAGGAAACATTTACTTGTATGTGCTGTTTAAAAACACTGTGTATTTTACTGAATATAAAAGCACAAACAGGCTTTATTAACCTTCAGATATGAATTATGCTACAGGCAAAATTGCTTCTTTGCTGGTGAAAAAGAACGTTTCTTTTAGTAACCACAACAGCAGAACAACGCTTAATTAACCCCTGGATCTAAATTGCGCAAAAGAAATATGCTGCCAACAATTACCAGCTTTGTAGTGTGTTAAAATGGTGTGTATCTTACGGTACAGAACAACAGAAAAAATTGTAATTAACCTACGATTATGAATTATGCTACAGGCAAAATTGCTTCTTTGGCGGTGAAAAAGTAAGTTTCTTTTAGTGACCACAACAGCAGAACAACGCTTAATTAACCCCTGGATGTAAATTGCGCAACAGAAATATGCTGCCAACAATTACCAGCTTTGTAGCGTGTTAAAATAGCGCGTATTTTACGGTACAGAACAACAGAAAAACTTGTAATTAACCCTCAGTTATGAATTATGCTACAGGCAAATTTTCTTCTTTGAAGGTGAAAAAAAACCCGTTTCTTTTAGTGCCAACAACAGCAGAACAACGCTTAATTAACCCCTGGATGTAAATTGCGCAAAAGAAATGACCAACCAAAAATTACCAGCTTTGTAGCGTGTTAAAATGGCGTTTATTTTTACGGTACAGAACAACAGAAAAACTTGTAATTAACCTTCGGTTATGAATTGTGCTACAGGCAAAATTTCTTCTTTGGAGGTGAAAAAGAACGTTTCTTTTAGTGACAACAACAGCAGAACAACGCTAAATTAATCCCTGGATGTAAATTGCGCAAAAGAAATGAGCAACCAAAAATTACCAGCTTTGTAGCGTGTTAAAATGGCGTGTATTTTACGGTACAGAACAACAGAAAAACTTGTAATTAACCTTCGGTTATGAATTATGCTGCAGGCAAAATTGCTTCTTTGGCGGTGAAAAAGAACGTTTCTTTTAGTGACCACAACAGCAGAACAACGCTTAATTAACCCCTGGATCTAAATTGCGCAAAAGAAATATGCTGCCAACAATTACCAGCTTTGTAGCATGTTAAAATGGCGTGTATTTTACGTTACACAACCACAGAAAATCTTGTAATTAACCTTCGGTTATGAATTATGCTACAGGCAAAATTTCTTCTTTGGAGATGAAAAATAACGTTTCTTTTAGTGACCACAACAGCAGAACAACGCCTTATTAACCCCTGGATCTAAGTTGCGCAAAAGAAATGAGCAACCAAAAGTTACCAGCTTTGTAGCATGTTAAAATGGCGTGTATTTTACGGTACAGAACAACAGAAAAACTTGTAATTAACCTTCGGTTATGAATTATGCTACAGGCAAAATTTCTTCTTTGGCGGTGAAAAAGAACGTTTCTTTTAGTGACCACAACAGCAGAACAACGCTTAATTAACCCCTGGATGTAAATTGCGCAAAAGAAATGAGCAACCAAAAATTACCAGCTTTGTAGCGTGTTAAAATGGCGTGTATTTTACAGTACAGAACAACAGAAAAACTTGTAATTAACCTTCGGTTATGAATTATGCTACAGGCAAAATTTCTTCTTTGGAGGTGAAAAAGAACGTTTCTTTTAGTGACCACAACAGCAGAACAACGCTTAATTAACCCCTGGATCTATATACGCAAAAAAAATGAGCAACCAAAAATGAAGTGGTATTTGGATTGTAAAAACGCTGTTTCTTTAAATGAATACAACAGGAACAGGCTTAGATAACCCTTGGATATTCAATGTGCTGAAGAACTGAGCAGATAGCATTAAAATGTATATGCAGCTGCATTGCACGCACTGGACTTCAGTTCCAAGACCCCACAAAATCAGAATTAGAACGTAAGAGAAGCAGTCTCTGAGACAAGCTGTGACACCCCCCACAAATCGCTGTATAAAAGTGAGTTTTTTTGTATGAAATCATAAGCAGCCGCGACAGCACCTTCCCTACTCAGTACAGTGAGAGCAGTGTGAACTGCCAGTGTTACGCCCGGACTTATATAGTGCGTTGACGTCACAGAATCCCACCGGTCTCTGATTGGCTTCATCTCTGCATATGCCGTTTAGGCTATGCCCTTCTTCCTGCCAGACGTCTTTGCCCCATGTACCGCCATGTGCTCGCAGCCATTTTATCAATTAAAAACACACTTCGTTCCCGCGAATTACCCCAAACTTCGACTTCGTTCAGAATCGAAGTTTTCCTGAAACTCTAAACAAATTCCACTTCGTTAGAATCAATTCGCCCATCTCTAGTTATACCCAAGCTGGTGTCTGACCACTATGTGGTCACTATATGGCGGTATTGTAGGTTATACCTGAGCTCATGTCTGACCACTATGTGGTCGCTATATGGCGGTGTTGTAGGTTATATCGGCGTGGGTATAGTGGCAGCGTACATGTGTCCCTGATTTTAAGAGTGAGGGAACAACTGACCCTGTAATAGGAGTTACACTTCTACTTTCTTGCTGGTGTTTATTTTAGAAAGTGGTGAGGTGCGTGACCAAGGGAAACATGGAGGGGATATTGTATGTGAGTGGAGGGGGATATGGATAGAGCTACTTAGTCCTGCGTCTATGATGTGTTAGTCTGACAAATGTGTGACTAACTTGCTCTTGTACTACACAATACAGTTCTGTTCTGCACACTGTATTATGTGGTAAAATGGGCGCATTAATGTCCGAGAGGCCGGTAATATTTTCATGTACAGTAGTGTGGGGCCCCCAAGATCAACTCCCCTTTGGTCCCAGACCCCCCAGTCCGACACTGCTG
Source organism: Phyllomedusa bahiana (assembly GCA_025379985.1). Taxonomy (NCBI): domain Eukaryota; kingdom Metazoa; phylum Chordata; class Amphibia; order Anura; family Hylidae; genus Phyllomedusa; species Phyllomedusa bahiana. The sequence continues at coordinate 85,017 of JAODAL010001476.1, read as the reverse complement.
GCAATACAGCAACCATTGGAGCCAGTGCAGTCCGTAGGACTACAGATCTCAGCATGACATTTCTCCTCATACTCTGCAGTGCTGCAATCCAGCTCTCCATCACAGTGTCCACTCTGTAATACACTGCACAGGGCTGCACACAGAATCTGCCTCAGCACACATTTTCTCTACACAGGTATCTGAGGCCGCATTCCTGCAGGCATACACTTCACCAGAGTCTGGACACACCCTCATTAAACTAGTCTCCTCACACATTGTAGGAGAGTAAACATTCTCAGGACTTCCAGGCTGGACACTGAAACATTAAAGCTCCTCTCTGGGACCAACAACAGTCACACAGAACTGGTGGCCATCAGTCCCTGGGCCCGCATTACCTGCGACTTGCAAGCTACCATTAGGTACACACAGTGCGCTGGGGTCACTGGCAGACACACTCACCAACTGTACTCCAGACACTTCACACAGAACTTCAGGGCATGCACACTCATCCGTTTTTACAGCAGAAGGTGCAGGAGATACCATGTTGCTAGGGGCAACCACATTAAGTCCTCCTGAGTCTGTAATGTTAACCCATGTCTCCAGATTGTCATACACCCCAGGACATACACTCTCTGCTATAGACACAGCACTGTTAAACATGACCTCTAGGGGCACCCTTGAGCTCGCCTGCTCTACCACTGCAATAGTTGCAGCACCTGTAGTCGCCCCCTGCTCAGGTAGAGGGACAGAGCTATTCCTTACAGGCACCTTTTTCACATTAGTATAATTCAATATTGTACATATGTCCTGAATACAGAGTCCATCAGACTGTTCCAGTCCAAAATTAACCTTGTCAGTCTCATCCCGCCTCATCTCAGGGACTTTTAGAGACATCAACTCAGGCACTTCTCTCTCAGGCAGTGGCATAGCACACTCCCTAGGTGGAACTTCCCAGGAAAAGTCACTTCTTTTGCCTGATACCTTTGTGGTCGTCCATAAGTGACCAAAATGTGGGAAGTCTCTGCCGAGTAGACACCCGGACTGTAAGTTCTCACAAACCTCCAGCATATGGATTATGGTCCCACAGCAGGTCTCAAAACACATTGGAACAGTCTTACCGGAGTCTGGTCGGGTCCTCACACTGGGTACGATGTCCGGGTGCACTCTGGAGACATCCTGGTGACAATCCATGTCGACCCACAGTGGGAGACCATCCACCTGCAACCAATGCATCCGTGGTGACGACCGCTCCTCCTGCCGGACTCTGGTGGTTTCCTGCTGTCGAGGTTTGTTGCCCTTGGTAACGACGGGATCTCTGTGCTTTTGCCGTCTGGTCTTCCTGGGACTTGGCTCACACTTGGGTAGAACCCAGGACCTCTTAGCAACAGGACCTCCTTTTGTACATGTTCCCCCCTGCATACTTACAAAACAGAGGTCAGGCTGGTCACCCCTGGCAATGGAACCTCCAACCAGTGTCTCTGGGCATTCAGACAAGCGGCTAGGTTTGGTAACCGTCTTTTGTACCGCTGGCTGGGTGGTCATACGACGCACCAACTCAAATATATCCTCCATAGTCACAACAAATTTTTCAGGTAGCAAGACAGTCTCTTTACTGGGGTGCGTCCCCTGTCTTTCCAGCGAGCTTTTCCTGCTCCACGGAGGCAGTCTCTTTCGCCAAATCCTGGCTCACATAAGACTAGTATCCGACAGTCTTATGCAAATAGCAGCAGTCCTATGCAAACTGCATTTTTTCCTTTGCACCGCTTTGTGCACACATCCTTTAGTGCCAATTATGCCCTTCGCATGCCTCCACCATATGTGACGATCCACTCTTGTTTGGACACCCTCCTGGCCCGTCCTGGGGGTTCTTTAGCTCTTGAATCGCCGCTTGGGTAAAACGGATTGGCACACTGACAGAAGGGTTCTGTTTAACTCTGGCCTTAACCAGCTTTATTTAGGCACAGGACAACAAAACAAACCTCAGGCCGTCTGGCCACTAAATATACATACCGTAGAAAACCCTCTCTACCAATGGCCTCGGCCTATCGCCGAGCACCATACACACTTTCCCCACACTGGGGTCAGACTTTTCTCCAAGTCTCTTTGGGGGGCAAAAGCCTCTCTCCAGCTCCTCTGCTCCGTTACTCCCAGGTCGCAGACCACGCCCCCTTATCACCTGTAGTAGGAGGCCTCTTATAGCCCTACAGGGATGGCTCAAAACCTGGCCTGGAACGTGGGGACGGCCTCCCACCCAACGCTACGACCGTCCTGGGAAAGGAGACCCATACCTGGCTGCAAGGCAGCCATTCTAGCTACCTTTGTTATTAACATATTGTTACTAACACCCACAAGTCTCCTTCCCCCACCGAACCAAGCCATTCAGTGGCACGTTTGTAGCAGGTACCCTGCTGAATTCCACCTAGTGGCAGAGACCTGCAACTGCACACGGTCATTCTGCCACAATATATATATATATACATATATATATATATATATATATATATATATATATATATATATATATATATATATATATATATATATACATACATATATATATTATATATATATATGTATATATATTTATATATATATATATATATATATATATATATATATATATTAATATATATATATATATATATATATATATATATATACGTTGTAATATTTTTCCTGCAACATGGACATGGACTAATAGTCTCCAACAGGTGAGAAATACTACAAATTCTATATGGACAGAGGATTTACACCAATATATCACTGCAAATAATAATCCCTGTTAAAACATAACTTTTACTAAACTATTTAAAATATTAATATCTAAACCCCTATATATTACCACTACATACCTAGATGATACAGCATACTGTACACTATCTGCCAGTGGAGTAATCGCCCCGATAAAGAGCGGCTCCGCTTTAATGACAGACAATGTCACTACATGCGTGTATAAACACCTTTAAATACAAGCTAGCCCGACGCGTTTCACCCATACAATTCTAGGGTTCATCAGGGGATTCAAAATTTCTCACTCTGGAAAAAGAATACGCTATATACAACGCATATGCTACAACACATGTACTTCCAAATTAGATAAGTGAACTGATACTTAGCTCCAATGCTGCCAGGTATAATGATGATAATTCCCGCAGCACCTCTAGTACGCTGGCACCCAAGATAAGAGGGATCCCTCTTATCTTGGGTGCCAGCGTACTAGAGGTGCTGCGGGAATTATCGTCATTATACCTGGCAGCATTTGAGCTAAGTATCAGTTCACTTATCTAATTTGGAAGTACATGTGTTGTAGTATATGCGTTGTATATAGCGTATTCTTTTTCCAGAGTGAGAAATTTTGAATCCCCTGATGAACCCTAGAATTGTATGGGGGAAACGCGTCGGGATAGCTGGGATTTAAAGGTGTTTATACACGCATGTAGTGACATTGTCTGTCATTAAAGCGGAGCCGCTCTTTATCGGGGCGATTACTCCACTGGCAGATAGTGTACAGTATGCTGTATCATCTAGGTATGTAGTGGTAATATATAGGGGTTTAGATATTAATATTTTAAATAGTTTAGTAAAAGTTATGTTTTAACAGGGATTATTATTTGCAGTGATATATATAGTCTCCAACAGGTGCCCTAAGAAGGAATTTAGGAATGCAGGACTTATGTTTTTACTACTGCCCTATTGGCACCCATACTTGTAAGTCTCCAATCATGGCATGAAATGTTGATGGCAGGATGGTAGAGAGATTATTGTTTGGTTAACTGAGAGAATTCACTGTGAGTTTTTGTGGTCCTCAAGTGATTGTCCTATATCACATGAACTGGTGGAGTTAGTAGGTATGGAATTTTCCTAAATGTGAACACTGGATTGAGGTGTTGTTAGTGTAGCAGCAGTGAAAAACCTCAAAATAGTTTCTTATTGACTATAGCTTTATGCTTCTACAGTCATAGGTCAGTACATTCTGCACTCAATCATTGGCGGTAATTCATCTGTTCTGGCATGTGGCTGTTATGGGACTACAAAGGAAAAGCAATACTTAGGATTTTATTCACTTGGCGTTTCCAAACAGGATTCACAATAATAACATCTCTGGAGACTGTATTTTGGGAATATGTTTATACCCTGAGTTTGTGTCAAAATACTGTAGTAGTGCTTCAGTTTTAAAGCACCTTGTTACTAGTTCTCTTTCCTCACTGACAACACTACTGATGTAAAGTGTAAATTCTCTTTACCCTTTTGCTGCCAGAGAGTCACCAATGAGGATGTAGAAAATGAATATATGTTTAACAAACCCCTGTGGACATAGAGAAAGAAGAAAGACCTTTGTCTGATGATACGGGTCAAAATCATTGAAGGGTATCATTATTCTGTATCCTATCTTTAGATGACAGAATTCAGTCTAAGCATTTGAATGCTTAATATCAAGAGGCTTCAGAAAGACTCACACAGGGGCAGAAATGGTTTTCTTATTCATGCAAGAAATTATAAATACCTAGGTTTTTCTTAATTCAGTTGGATACTATGGCTCTTCTTTGTTGTCTACATAATACAGCACTGCCCTTGTATAACAAATAAATTCTTTAGTTTATTCAAGTTTTTATTATTCTTTTTATCTTCACTGCTACGTAGAAATTCCCTTATCATAGGGGGATCGTTGGTTTGTTAATATATTTGTTGTTGCTGTTTTGTTCTTGAGATGTTCAGTCTTTGCTGTATTGTTATTAAACTTATATGCTAAATTTGTATTCCCTAAAGCTACCATAGTTGTTTTATGAAACTATAGGAGCAATGTTTTTCCTTCTGGAGGATAGCTAGTTGCAATTTTCTTGTGCCGTTAATTTGGTTTCCTCACTTCTTTGAACTTAAGTGGAGAAAGATGCATGCTCTCTATTCAAATGTTACTTGTATGCTGCGGTATGTGGCCCTATCATTTTGTGAAACAGGGCCCAGGGTCCACTATTTTACCAATAAGTAAGGAAATCTACAGGTATACCTATATTGTAGGTAAGTATGTAAGTGTACCTATATTGGTACACAGAGGCGTAACTTCAAGCTCTTGGGCCCTGGTGCGAAAAGTGAAATGGGCCCCCCAGTTACCATGCACCACTTACAATGCTGGTATCTTCTTATGTGGCAGGAGGGCTTTTGGGCCCCCTCAGGCTGCTGGGCCCGGTAGCGACTGCTACCACTGCACCCCCTGTAGACACGCCCCTGTTGGTACATTAGTAATACTGTACCTGAACGTCTTAAACCCAAGGACTGGAATACAAGTGAAAATGAGTGGATACAGGTAACCATTTTTATAAAATCTTAGAATTAAATAAATTATAATGCAGAGGCTTATCAATCTTTATTCAAATATTTTAATACATTTTCTGCTTGATTTTTAGAATTTGCCTGAATGATTGAGCTTTGAAATTTGATATTTGGAATCCCTGATCTGATGAATCACCAAAAAAACCCAAAGCTTTTATATTATGTCTGTATCAATGTACTTTTTAATGTATTTTCATTTTTAACAAAAGTGTTTTTAACCCCTTACCGACGCAGCCAGATTTGGTTTTCCGGAGCCCCATTTTTGAAACCTGACATGTAATACTTTATGTGAGAATAACTTTTTGACACTTTTACCTAGCCATGTGATTCAGAGATGGATTTCTCATGACAAAATGGGGAAAATTTATTATTTTCTTACTGTAAGATATTTTTAACCCCTTACTGCCACAGCCAGTTTTTGCCTTTCTGACAGAGCCCCATTTTTTAAATCCGACAAGTGTCACTTTATGTGAGAATAACTTTTTGACACTTTTACCTATCCATGTGATTCAGAGGTTGTTTTCTTGTGACACATTGTGCGTTAAGTTAGTAAGAAATTTTGATCCAAAAAATCCTTGTTTGTTTGTGAAAAATATCAAAATATCGTGCAAAATTTGAAAACTTTATAATTTTCAAACTTCAAAAATTTCTGCATGTAAGACAGATAGTTATTCAACTCAAAATAGTATAATGCTGTACCATGTTAGCCATAGAAAGTAGTAGAATAGTGAAGAAATCAGGCGATACCTTTTAGAGGCTAACTGAGTATATTTGATAGTGAGCTTTTGAGAGGACTAGCTCTCTTCTTCAGACTGATGTTATGTATAACATCAGTCTGAAGAAGAGAGCTAGTCCTCTCAAAAGCTCACTATCAAATATACTCAGTTAGCCTCTAAAAGCTATCGCCTGATTTCTTCACTATTCTTCAACTCAAAATAGTTAAACTAGCATCAACCATATGTCTACTGTAGGTGGAAATCATTTTTTAAATGTCTTTTTAGAAATTTAGTAGTAATTTGCAATATACATTTTTTTAAGCAACGGACCCCCATAAATAACTCAATCTAAGAAACTACACCCTTTAAATTATTCAAAACAGCATTCAGGAAGTCTATTAACCCATTAGGGGTTTCACAGAAATTAAAGCAAAGTTGACGTGACATTTCAAAATTTCACTTTTTTTGCAAAATTTCAATTTTTATCCCTTTTTCACTGGAAACCCGGGTTAGATGTAAAACCGGGAAATGAAAACCTTAATATTGATTCCCCCAATTTTACCCATTTTTAGGGACATCCTATGGCCCTAGGGGTGAAATTTTGGATAAACCACAAGCCCCCCGGAGTAAGAGGGAGCACCTCCCAATTTGGAGTTTAATTTTAAATACGATTTTATTTAGGGGGGATTTGGGTTTTTTACGGAAAAGCTAAGGTGCTAAAAACTAAATAAACCCCTCTTAAAAAGACCCAAAATTGGGAAAACACCCCCCTTAAGGGAAATATATCCAGGGGTGCAATTGCGGGGGAAAATTTGGGCCCGAAAGGGGGATTCACAATTTTTTTTAGCATTAAGCTGGTAAAAATAAAAGGATTTTTTTCCCCAAAAATTTCTGAAATTTTAGCTGAAAATTTTTTAATTTTTTAAAAAGGGAATCCTGGAAAAAAAAGGACCCCACATTTTTTTACCCCAGTTTCTTCCAAGTTCCCCAATACCCAATTTTTGGGGTTGGTAAAATACTTTTTGGGGCGAAAGGCAGGGCGTAAAAGGGGGAGGGGGGGCCACTATTTGACTTTTGAATGCAAAATTTTGGGGGTGTCATGAGTGTGGGAAACTGGGGGGTCGGGGGCCCCCAGGGGAGTTGATTTTTGGGGGGGGGCCCAAAACCAACTGTACATGAAAAAAATTTCCCGGGCCCTTCGGACTTAAAAGCCCCTTTTTAAACCACTTTAATCCCAATGTGCAAAAAAGAACTAAAATTGTGTATTAAAATTTAGAAAGTTAGTCACACATATGTCACAGTTAGCATATCTTTGACACAGGGCCTAATTTGCTCCACCCCATTTTCCCCCTCCCCCACTTTACAAAATCCCCCCCCAACCCAAAATAAAAATATCCCCCCCCACCCCATACAAATACCCTCCCCCCCACAAAACAAATCCTCCCCCCAAAACCCACTTTAAATACCCCCCTCCCCCCAAAATTTTACAACATCCCCCTCCCCCCCCAAATACAAATCCCCTCCACCCAAATAAAACATCCCCCCCCACCCACATACAAAATCCCCCCCCCCCACCCACATACAAAAACCCCCTTTCCACCCAAAACAAAAAATCCCCCCCACCCACATACAAATCCCCCCCCAAATCCACATACAATATCCCCCTCCACCCACATCCGAAGACCCCCCTCCACCCCACTTTCCTTTACCCCCCTCCCCCCCACATACAATTTTCCCCCTCCACCCAAATAAATTCCCCCCCCACCCAATACAATATCCCCTCCCCCCCACATACAATATCCCCCCGAAACCCACATCCCAAAAATCCCCCTCCACCCACATACAATATCCCCCCCCAAAACCCACATACACTTCCCCCCCCCCAAAACCCAAAATACAAATCCCCCCCCAAACCCAATAAAATTATCCCCCCCCAACCCACATAAAATTTCCCCTCCTCCCCCCCAAATTACAGAAAACCCCCCCCAAATCGCATAAAAAATACCCCCTCCACCCGCATACAAAACCCCCCTCCCCGCAAAACAATTTTCCCCCTCCCCCCCCGCTTTAAAAAATATCCCCCTCCCCCCCCCTTTCCCCAAATCCCCTCCACCCGCTAAACAAAATACCCCCCCCCCCACCCCCCGCAAAACAATATTCCCCCTCCACCCGATACATTATCCCGCTCCACCCTTTTTCAATATCCCCCCCCAAACCCGCATCAAATATCCCCCCCCACCCCCAGAAAACAAAAAATCCCCTCCACCCACATAAATACCCCCCTCCCCCCACATACAATTTTCCCCCTCCTCCCACAAAACAATATCCCCCCCCCACCCACATTACAATATCCCCCCACCCCATACAAAAAACCCCCTCCAAACCACAACAATACCCCCCCTCCACCCCATAAAATATCCCCCCACCCACATACTTTTCCCCCCCCTCCACCCACATAAAAATTTTCCCCCCCCCCAAAACCCCCCCATACAATACCCCCCCCTCCACCCCCATAAAATTCTCCCCCTCTACCGTTATACAAAAACCCCCTCCACCCAAAATACAATATCCCCTCCCCCCAACAAAAATATCCCCCTCCCCCCAACATACAATACCCCCCTTCCACCCCTTTAACAATACCACCTCCCCCCACAAAAAATACCCCCCTCCCCCCACAAAAATATCCCCCCCCCCAACCCACAAAACATACCCCCCCCCTCCCCCCCCACATATAAAACCCCCCCCTCCCCCCCCCCATACAATATCCCACCCCCGGCCCACAAAAACAATATCCCCCCACCCAAAATAAAATTTAACCCCCCCTCCCACCCCCCCAATACAAAATATCCCCCCCCCCCAACCCCACTTACAAATTAACCCCCCCCCCAATAGTCCACAACAATTCCCCCCCCACCCACATAAAATATCCCCCCCCAAACCCAAAAAACAATATCCCCCTCCCCCCACATCCCAAGGCCCCCTCCCCCCCCAAACCTACCCCTATCCCCCCTCCCCCCAAAAAATACCCCCTTAATCCCCCTCCCCCCCACATAAAATACCCCCTCCACCCAAAATACAAATCCCCCCCCAAATTAGTCCCATCCCAATATCCCCCCCCAAACCCCACATAAAATTTATCCCCTTCCACGTATCCCTTTTTCACCCCACCTAAACCCCCCTTCAAAAAAAAATCACCAGAAAAAAAAAGTAAAAGGGGTTGTAAACTCCAAATCGAGGGTAAAATCGGGGGAAAACCATGTCCCCCGGCAAAAAACCGGGTGCCAATATAACCTAAAACACTGCCATATAGAAACCACAGAGGTCAAAACCAGCCCCCAGGTTTTACCTAAAAACCCCGCCATTTTAGGGGACCACTAGAGGTCAAAAACCCACTCAGGTATAACCTACAACACCGCCAATAGAGACCCACACAGGGGTTTCCCGACCCCAAAACTCAGGTATAAACTTTTTAACCCGCCTTTAATGAGACCAATAGTGGTCAGCCCCCAAAGTCGGGTTATAACCTACAACACCGCCCAAAATAGAGACCCAAAATGGGCGGTCAGACCCCAGCTGGGTAAACCTACAACCCCAAACCATATGAAAAACCCACATAGATGCCCAGACACCAGCTCAGGTAAAACCCCTACGACCCCCCACCATATAGGCCCCACATGGAGGCCCCAAACACCCATCAGGAAAAACCTACGACAACCACCATATAGAGACCCCCATAGAGGCCAAAAAACCAACTCAGGAAAACCCTAAACCCCGGGCCATATAAGACCACATAGAGGTCAGACCCCAAATTCGGGAAATAATCAACAACACCGAATATAGAAAAACCCCACATAGAGGTCAGACACCCCCTCAGGTAAAATCAAAAATACCGCCATAGGGAGCCCAAAATGGGTCGGGACACCAGCTCAGGTAACATCACATTACAGTGAATACAGCACTGATCTAATATGGAAGTTAAAAAAAAACCCTGAAATCGGGGATTTAAACCGGGAGACGCCCAATCGAGGAGCTTTCCTCTTCTTTCAGGGAGTCGTTCTTATCCCCTTTTCCCTCTGCACCCCGTTCCACACCGCCATAAATAAATTGTCCCGGCCACAACTCACCCCTTTGCAGAAATTACAAAACAAATATTTTTAGAATCCTAAATTTTTCCAGCATTTTCTTAAACCTTTTCCCCCCCTTTGTACAAAGGGCCCGGGGGTTGGGAGAGGGGGTACAGGCCAAAACCCTTAAAGAGGGTCTAGTATCCTAAGGGGTTGGGAATTTTGGGGAGAAACTCCCCCTCGGGAGATAAGCTAAAAACTATGGGCTGCTGCCCTTTTCAATTATATTCCCAAGGTAAGTAAAACAAGACCCTGGGTAGGTGGGGAAAATAGGCCAAGGCCCCACCCCTGTAGGTAGGGGGTTTTCCCTCCCAGTTAGGTAAAAGCTTTAGGTAGTTAGGGCCCCTTTATATAGGCTGAAAAAACAGTTGGGGACCCCCTTTGGGTAGATACGGGCATTTAAAGGGTTTCCCCATAAAAGTGGGTAAAAGGGCAGTTAAGGGCCTTTTGGGTAGTTCACAGGGCGGGTTGGGGGTTCCTTTGGGTAGTGTGAAAGGAAGTTTCCCACCCCCCCCTTTAGACTGTGTAGGTAGTCGGGGGCCCTTTAGTTTTGGGTTTTAACCAGGGCCCAATTTTAGTGGGGGCCCCCCCCTGAAAGGTTAAAGGCCGGGGCCCCCCCCCTGTAGGTTTTAGTTCCCCCCCCTGGAAGGTAGTTAGGGCCCCCCTGAAAATTTCCCAAAAGGGCCCCCCCCTTGTAGCCCAGGGGCCCCTTTAGGTACCCGGGGGCCCCCCTTTTGGGAAGCCAGGGGCCCCCTTTTGTATTCGGGGCCCACCTTGTAGCCCGGGCCCCCCTTGTGGGCCCCGGGGGCCCCCCTTGTAGTCGGGGGGCCCCCCTTTGTGGGTCGGGGCCCCCTTTGTAACCGGGGCCCCCCCTTTTTAGGTAGCCGGGGACCCCTTGTAGTCAGGGGCCCCCTTTGTAGCCGGGGACCCGGTAGGAAAGCCAGGGCCCCCTTTGTATTTGAGGGGCCCCCTTTTTGGTAGTCGGGGCCCCCCCTTTTTAAACCCAAAGGGCCCCCCCCTTTGTACCAGGGACCCCCTGTAGTCGGGGACCCCCCTTGTAGCCAGGGACCCCCTTTATATTTCAGGTCCCCCCTTGTAGCCGGGGACCTCCCTTGTAGTCAGGGCCCCCCTTGAAAGTCGGGCCCCCCCCCTTGTGTCGGGGCCCCCCCCCTTGTAGCCAAAGGGCCCCCCCCTTGTCCCGGGGGGACCCCCTTTATAGCCGGGGAACCCCCCCCAAATTGTACCCAAAGGGCCCCCCCCTTTTGTAGCCGGGGAAACCCCCCTTTACCCGGGGGCCCCCCCTTTTGTAGCCGGGGGACCCCCCTTTTTAGTAAAAGGCCCCCCCTTGTAGCCAGGGACCCCCCCCCTTGCAGCAGGGCCCCCCCTTTCAGTCAGGGCCCCCACTTGTAGCCGGGGGCCCCCCTTTAAACCCAGGGGCCCCCCTTGTAGCAGGGCCCCCCTTTACCGGGGACCCCCCCTTTTTACCCAAAGGGACCCCCCTTGTAGAAGGCTAAAGCAGGGTATAGGCGGGTTTAGGTCCTCTAGGTAGGTTTGGGCGGGTATAGGCGGGTTTAAAAGGTCCCCCTGGGCCCGGGGTAAGGCATTTATGGGGTCACCCTAGGAAGGCAAATCAGGTAAAGGTCCCCTAGGTAGGCTATAGGCGGGGGTTAAGGGGCAGGTATAGGTCCTCTGGGTTTTAGGCTATAGGCAATTTAAGGTCCTTTTAGGTAGGCTATAGGAAAGGGTATAGGAGGTATAGGTCCTCTGGGTTGGTTATAGGCGGGGGTAAGGGCGGGTTTATAGGTCCCCCTAGGAAGGCTATAGGCAGGGTTTTGGTCACCCAGGCAGGCTTTTTGGCAGGTATAGGTCCCCTGGGCCCGGGCCTATTGGCGGATATAAAAAGGGTTTTTATTTTTTCCCCCTAAGGGGAAACGGCAGGGTATAAAAAAGGTATGGGTCCACTGGGCCGGCAATGGGCAGGGTATGGGCCCCCAAATAGGCGGGTATGGGTTCCCTTGGGTGGGCTTTTAAGCAGGGTATAGGCGGGTTTTTGGTCTCCTAGGGAGGCTATAGACGGGGTTTATGGGGCAGGTATAGGCCCCTTTAGGCAGGCTATAGGAAGGGTTTTAATGGGCCCCCCCGGGTTGGGTAAAATTTTCCTCAAAGGTGGGGCTATAGGCAGGGGTATAGGAAAGATATGGTCCTCTAGGTAGGCTTTTAGGCGGGGGTAAAGGCGGGTAAAAAATTCTGGGAAGGAAAAAGGGGCGGGGTTTATAGGCAGGAAATGGGTCCCTAGGCAGGCTTTAGGCGGGAAATAGGAAGGTATAGGTCCCTAGGCGGGCCCTATTAGGGGGGGTTAAAGGCCCCTAGGCAGGAAAAAGGAAAAGGAAATAGGTCCCTTAGGTAGGCTAAAATGGAAAAAAAGGGTTTATAGGCGGGTATAGGTCCCTGGGTAGGTTTTGGGGCAGGGTTATAGGCAAAAAATGGGTCCCCCTGGGGCCCAGGCTATAGGAAATTGGTATGGGTTTCACCCTGGGAAAGGCTTTAGGGGGGTATGGTCCCCAAAGGCGGGCCCTATAGGCAGGGAAAGGCAGTTATAGGGTTCCCCCAAAGCGGGCCCAAAATTGGCAGGGTATAACAGGAAAAAGGGGCCCCTAGGAGGCTTTAGGAGGGTATGGGTTTCCCTACCCAGCTAAAGCGGGAAAAGGGCCCCTTAGGTAGGTAAAGAGGGTATGGGCCCGGTTAAGGCCCCCTATGTAGGCTATAACGGGGTTGGGCAGGAAATGGGGTCCCCTAGGCGGGCCTAAAGGCGGGGTTTAAAAAGGCGGGTATGGGTTCCCTAGGAAGGCAATGGGCCAGGGTTAGGGGGGTAAAAAGGGTTCCTTTTAAGGGGAAAACCATAGGCCCCGGGGGTTTAAAAGGCGGGATATGGGCCTCTAGGTGGGCCCTTGGGCAGCGAAATGGAAATTTAAATGGGTTCCCTTTGAAAAAACTATACCCAGGGGAAAATAGGGGGGGTTTAACCCCCTCTAGGGGGGCTATGGGGGGGGCCCCAAAGGGTTTTGGGCAGGAAAAGGGTCCTCTTTTTTAAGCTTTTGGCGGGGTTTGGGGCAGGTAAAAGGCCCTTAGGTAGGTTTTTTAGAAAGGGGGTTTAAAGGCAGGTATGGGTCCCCTAGGTAGGCAATAGGGGGGGAATTCTTCCCTAGGCAGGCTATGGGGCAGGTATATTCCCCCTGGGTTTGGTTTTGGCGGGGGATAGGCAGGAAATGGGGCCCTAGGTAGGCTTGGGCAGGGTATAGGGGGGTATGGGTTCCTCTAGTTTAGGCTATAGGCAGGGTTTTATAGGAAATTTATAGGTCCTCTGGGAAAGCTATGGGCCAGGGTATAGGCAGGTATAGGTCCTCTGGGTTCCCTTATAGACAGGGTATACGGAAATGGGCCCCCTAGGTGGGGCTTTTGGAAGGGTTTTAACTTCCCCTAGGCGGGCTATAGGAGGTATGGGTTCCCCTGGGTAGGCTATGGCAGGGTATAGGAAAATTTTAATAGGGTCCTCTAGGTTGGGAAAAAGGCGGGGTTTTAATAGGCCGGTATAGGCCCCTCTAGATAGGCCAAATAGGCGGGTTTTAATAGGCAGGAAAAGGTCCCTGGGTTTAACCCTTTTTGGCGGGGATAGGCAGGTATAGGGCCCCTTTTGGTGGGCTATGGGACAGGTATGGGCGGGTTTATAGTCCTTAGGAAAGGCTTTAGGCGGGGTATGGGCAGGTTTTGGTTTTTCCTTTTTTTTTTAAAGGGGTGGGGTAAAAGGGGGTATGGGGCAGGTTTTGGTCCTCTAGGTAGGCTATAGGCGGGTAAGGCGGGGTTTTGGGGGTCCTCTGGGTGGCTTAGGAAGGGTATAGGAAAGGTTTATAGCCCGTTTTGGGTTTCCTTGGCAGGATGGGGAAGGGTTTTTTAAAAAAACCAAAAAAAAACCCAATTTCCCCCTTGGCCCCCCGTTTTGCCCCCTTCTCCCCGCCGCTCCGCCTCCTGTGTCCGGCCCCCCCGGCGCGCTCTCCAGAATTTTCTCGGCACAGGGGGAATGATTTTCCCCAGGCCGCGAATGCAGCGTGATTGACACACGTTTGCCTGTGCGGAAACTCCGTGGCTCTCGGGGGCCTCCACAGTGGGAAATCTCTTCACTTGAAAATTGTGCCCCGGAGGATTGGCATACGGGGAAAAATGGCTACAGGGGCCTGGGCCCCCCGAAAGCCCCGGCCCGTCAGGTACTGGGCCTTTCAGTTATATGCGCTCCCTGAGGACCCGCATAAAAGCTGAAGGCCCCCTTTCGGGCAGGGGCCCCCATCGAACCCCCGGCCCCGACTTTTGCCTCGATTATAAGCCGAGGGGGATTTTTCAGCACATTTTTTTTTTGCGAAAAAAGTGGGCCCATATACTCGAGTATATACGGGAAAGTTTAAGTTTGGAAACCTAATGTTTATGAAGGGCCCCCCCACCCCAATTTTAAATTAGTCTCTTGTGGGGATACTGTGTGGTTTTTTAAAAAAAATTAAGGGTTTCTTCCCCAAATTCCCTTTTAACACTTTTGGGGGTGGTTAAAAAATAATTTCATTTAATCCCTTAATGACGCAGATATTTTTGTATTTTTCTCTTTTGATTTTTACTCCCTGCCTTCCAAAAGCCCTTTTTTATTATTTTTCCATCAAATTTTCCAACAAAACTAAACATATGGTTTCCAATGCCCTTTAAACCATTTAAGGGTACTGGGAAAAATGAAAAAAGAAATAAAAATGAAGTTGAGGCATTTTTGTGGGGGTTTTGTTTTTATGGAGTTCACTGTTCAGTATAAATAACTTGTTATCTGTACGCTGCGGATAGGTACGATTTTGACTCTACTACATGTATTTATTTTCTTATCATTATGTCACAGTCAAGCTAAATTAAGCTAAATCCAGTAAGGGCTAAAAATAAAAATGTGATCCAGGGACCAGGATTAGAGATGGGCGATTCTAACATAGTGGAATTCTGCACGAAGTCGAAGTTTGGGGTGATTCGTGGGAACGAAGCGTGTTTTTAATTGATAAAATGGCCGCAAGCACATGGAGTGACACGGGGCAGAGAAGTCTGGGAGGAAAAAAGGAGAATTCTTAATGACATGTGCAGAGATTAAACCAATCAGAGACCGGCGGGATTCTGTGACGTCACCGCACTATATAAGTCCGGACGCCATGCTGGCTCCTCATACTGCTCTCGTTGTGCTGCTGGTGCAGCTGCTGCTGCAGAGATCTCACACAAAAGAAATTTGTTTTTAACAGTGATTTTTGGGGGGAGGGGTGTCACTGCTCCTCTTCCATTAAAATTTTGATTAAATTTGTGGGGCATTGTAATTCAAGTCCAGGGTGGGTCTAATTCTGCCCCATATACATTTTAATGCCATCTGGTCAGTTCTGGAGCGCATTGAATATCCAAGGGTTATCTAAGCCTGTTTGTGCTTTTGTAGTCAGTAAAATACATGGCGTTTTCACACGCCGTTCACCTCAACGGTGTCGCTGTACAAAGCCTGACCGCTCGCAACATAACCCCCCATTGCAACTCTCGTCATCACCACTTGCCACTTCAGCAAGAAGCAGCGGATGTCTTCCCCACCTTTTTGCTGCCCACTATCCTCAAATAGTTGGTCCTCACTGTATAGTGGCACAGAGGCCACAGAGAACTACTGGGTGTGGAAAGCAAACGAGACAGAGGTGGGTTGAGGACAGGTGAGGGCCCCTCATCTGCTCTTGGGCCATGCCAACTAAGGGTTGTGTTTGACAAACCCACCGACTCTTGGCTGGGGTTGTCATCTGGGAGAAAGTGTATGACCTAGTGTGTGGTCAACACATAACCGCTAGATGACACCGGAAGCTGTGGCCTCGCAGGGTGACTTCTGATCTGACGTCCCCTTATTATGCTGCGACGTCCCCTTACTGTGCTGCGACCTGTGGCGGCTCCAGGAACCTACTACTATGTTCTTTGACACTATCATAGGATCTTAGCCCTCAGCTTGTTTTATTCCAGCTGGTGCTGCCATTACTTTATTAGGCTGCATTCCCGCTTCTTTTTTTTGGTCAGTTTTGCCTCCGTAAGTGCCCAGGGAATTTAAAATTGAAGCGGCGGCAGTCATGTGCGTTTCATACTAAAACACAGCATTGTATGAAGACCAAACCTAGCTCCCTCTGCATATTTAAGCATGGCACAATGTTCTACAGGCTCTGTGCAGCCAGGAAATAGCTGTTTTTTATCGCAATTCGTCCCAAAGTAATTCGGGAGGAAAATAATTTTGACGGGAAATTCGGTGAAGTCGGCGAATCGAATTTTTGAGAAATTCGCCCATCTTTAACTAGGATGATGTGTGTACAAAAAAAAATAATAGAATGGGTAGTCTTTCACTTCAGTCTTTTGTTTACTCCCTATGTAAAACATATTAAACCAGTTGCTGACTGGGTCTTTTGCCCTCCTTCCTGATCAGGCACATTTTCCTTTAACTAAAGTATATTCATGTCTGAACACAATAGCATTTTTTCTCACTTGGTTTTTCTACTGATTTTTTAACCTTTTTCCATGATATGTTTGACTTTATTTTCATTAAATTTTTATATGATTATAAAATTAGATTTTTTTCATTATATCAGAGAAAATAGTAAAATAAGAAAAACAAAGTCTGTTTTTCACATTTATTATTTATTTAATTGCAAAAGTGGCAATAAAATAAGTTTTGTAATTATGTCACTTTTTTTTGTCATGGACATTTACCTATAGACAATATAAAGTTTTAGGGTCGACAGGAGTGGGGCTAAAAGTTGTAGTTTGGACTGTTAATGTTTTTTTTAATAATATTTTATTTATGTGTTGTTGTTTTTTTTGCAGTTTACATATTGTCCCCCCCATTAGGTACGAAAAAGACTTCTGGTGGACATGTTTACATATTTTTTATTTGTTTTGATTCCTCTGTTGCTGAGATAGATATAATAGCCCCAGTTTCAGGAGAAATGCAGGGGATATACACCCCCTGAAGTTACTGCAGAGCTGATCTGGGTCTGATAAAGGAGTTTAAAAAATATATATCTTTATTAACATTTTTCAAATAGAAACAAGCATTGACCCCAACATGGGCTACACAAAGAAAATGGAGAATGCAGGGGGGCAACTTAAGTGTGGGTGAAAGGGAGGGGACAAATACGGAGGAAAGATGGAAGGGTAGGCAGATATAACCTTTCACAGCTCTTGTTTGTAGGCGTAGAACAGAAGACTTGTGCTGAGAATAGGGGCCCTCATTATATTAGCCACTCTAGGATGGCCAGGAAAAGTAACGCTAAACAGACATGGTATATGATCTGTCACCAAGCTTATGACCTAAATTTGGAAAACATATAGAAGGTCCACGTATCAGGACTGGAGTTCGCAAGATGATACCGCATCAAAGTAAGCGTACCAAGTAGTCAAGAACCAAAAGTCGAACCCAGTACGCGCGGAACAAATGAGCGTGCCCACAGCACATGATGTCATTGCATCAGCCATCCCAGAATGATCCGGAAGATTGAATCTAATCAAACAAATCGTTAGATCTGTCCCGAGCCTACAACCTAGACCATGGAAAACATGTATAAGGTCCGTGTATGAAGACCGAAGTTCGTAAGGTAGTTCCACATCCAGTTTGCAGGTGTGAGACAGGAGATTCATGCTGAGAACATTGGTCATCATTATAGTAGTCACACTAGCACGGCCAGTAGAATTAACATTAAGCAATCCCAGTATGTGATTTCACAATGCTTTCAATCTAAAGTGTGGAAAATACACAGGAGGCCCGCACACCAGGACTGGAGTTCGAAAGGAGGGTCTGCATAAAAGTAAGTGTACCAAGCCATCAAGAGACGAAAGTCCAACCCAGTAGGCCCGGAACAAGTGAGTGTGCCCACAACACATGATAGTATTGCATCTAACATCCCAGAATGACCAGGAGGACCGAATCTAAACAAGCAGAGCATTAGATATGTCTAGAACTTACAACACAAATTATGGAAAGCCTATATAAGGTCCGTGTATACAGACCAGAGTTCGTAAGGTGGATCCAAATAATAGTAAACTATTAATTTACCAGGAAGCAAAAATACAACCTAGAAGATGTGGAACAGAAGACTGGGTTGATATCATGGAGATCATTGCATTAGGTAACATAGAGTGCCTGAGACAATTGAAGTGAAGCAAGCAAAACATAGGATCTAAACATACTAAAGAAAAGGAATGGAAGGGGGGGAGGAGGGAAAAAAAGGGGGGGAGGGTGGCAAGAGACCGGAGGGAAGTGTGGACCGCCCACCACGCTGAACACAAAAGGTCAACTGAATATTTGGTATGTCAGTCCCCATCAGCACAGGGAACCGGGTTATCAGGTATTGGGGGTTGACCTCCAATGACACAACCTAGATACCACATAGTAGATTGGAAACAGGAGCGTATGCGGGTTCTTATATGTGCTGAGAGGATGTCTATGATGTGTTGCCAAGTCAGGAAAAATCCCTGAACTTTCAACTCTTTTTGTATAGAGGAGTCCACCCAGTCCATGAGCAGCAAAAATGACAATTTCTCAAAGAAAATACGCAGGGATGGGTGTGTAGGGCCCATCCATGTTTGTAAAACTTTTTTACGGGCGGCAGCTGATATGCAGACAAGCAATTTTTTTAGTATGACGTGATACTTGTAAATTTGAGTCCAAGATCCCAAAAATGGCCCACATTTGACATGAGGTAAAAACCCCTGCACTGGCCACTCGCAGCTAGCTGCCATGCATGTGAATGAGGAGGGCTGTGTAACAGACAGGGAGGTGTAATGGCGGCACCCCAACTGCGTCCGACCATTGCCCATGGTAACCACCCTTAAGAGTTCTTTTAAATTGCGGGGAGAGGCGCAGTGTTTGAGATGTGTAGTGCACCGCCGATAATCAATTGACATGACAACTGTTCAGGGAGTGATGAGGCTTTTACTCTCATCCTTAGCAGCTGTTGCATAACATACAGTGTACTCCTCTCTCAGTACCCAGTAGCTTCAGGATCCACACATGCAGCTAACGAGGGGTCCTCCTCTTGCCCTGACCATTCTCAGTGGCTTCCTCCACTATGGCTCAGGTCTCCTGCTGAACCTCTTGCTGCTCCCTGGATCGATGCCTTTCCTCCGGACACTAACTGACTCTAGGGGTGGGGCCCCTCCCTGGCCTCTCCCGTATTTTCCCTGCTTTTAACAAATTGCAACTATACACGAGGACATGGCTTTCTACTCTCTCTGAACGACAGCCAATAATATCTTTCCACCCTTCATGGCTACTGCAACTCTAAGGAGGGCACTTATCTCTCTCCTGTCACTGTCTCCTCTCCTCTGACTGACTCAACTGACAACTCTAAAGGTATGTTCACACGAAGTGTTGGATCCATTTTGGTTGAAAAAAATCATTAAAAATCGCTGCGTAAATCGCATCCAAAATGCATCCAACACGTATTGAATATGCAGTTGCGTGTGTGGATGCATTTTGGCTGCAGTAGAAACACACCGTATAGTTTTAAATAGGGTGTGTGCTGCATCAAACGGATCAAGAATTGACATGTCAATTCATTGAATGGATCTGAAAGAAACATGAGAAAGAATCATGTACTGTAAACACGCATTTTGATCAATCGTCCGAACGCTGACGGCTAGCTCTCCTCTCGTGTAACTGCACAATTAGTGTATGTTCATACAGCATATTGTATGCACTGAAATATGCCGGATGTTTCAGAAGTACGCACTGGCACAGGTGTGCGGACGGCTCTCTGAGCCTCTGGCTATTCCTCTGCTACCTTCTTAGGACTTTTGAAAGGATGGATTACACTGTTGAGTGATAAGTAGAGATGGGCGAATTTCTCAAAAATTCGGTTTGCTGACTTCGCCGAATTTTCCGCCAAAATCCGTTTCGGTCCGAATTACTTTGGGACGTATCGCGTTAAAAAAACAGCTATTTTCTGGCTGCACAGAGCCTGTAGGGTGCTGTAGAACATTGTGCCATGCTTAAATATGCAGAGGGAGCTTGGATTCATACAATGCTGTGTTTTAGTATGACACGCACATGACTGCCGCCGCTCTTAGAATCGCTTCTCTCTAAAATTCACTAGGCACTTATGGGGGCAAAACTGACCAAAAAACTGAAAAGGGAGCGCAGCCTGACAAGGTAACGTCAGCGCCAGCTGGAAAGAAACGAACTGAGGGCTAAGATCCTACGATAGCGTCAAAGAACACAGAAGTAGGTTGCCGGAGCCGCCACAGATCGCAGCACAGTAAGGGGACGTCACAGCAGAAGTCATCCTGCGAGGCCACAGCATCCGGTGTCATCTACTGGCCATGTGTTGACCACACACTAGGTCAAACACTTTTTCCCAGATGACATCTGAAAACCCCAGCCAAGAATCGGTGGGTTTGTTACACACCACCCCGAGGTGGCACGGCCCGGGAGCAGGTGAGGGGCTCTCACCTGTCCTCAACCCACCTCTGTCCTGTTCGCTTTCCACAGCCAGAAAACTACTATGTGCTGTGGCCTCTGCGCCACTATACAGTGAGGACAAAATATTTGGGGGACAGTGGGCAGCAAAGAGGGGGGGAAAGACATCCGCTGCTTCTTGCAGAAGCAGGCAAATAGTGATGAGGAGAGTTGCATGGGGGGTTATGTTGTGAGTGGTCAGGCTTTGTACAGCGACCCCGTTGAGGTAGACGGCGGTTGACAGGCAAACATAATCAATGTAGCGATCGCACTTAAGACCCGGGGTTTGCGAAAGGGCAAGGCTGGGACATTTAAGGGTTTCCCCTAGTTAAACAAGACATAAAGTTCCCCCAAAATGGAAAATTCAGCCCACTCCATGCCTCCTTGTGCCCCCTTTTCTCCCTGGGATGAAGTGGCACCCTACGCGGTCGCCTAACCTCAACTACCCATTGTCCCAGCCCTGGAAGCATTCCGTTTTCTCTACATTAAGTTTTTGGAGACGGGAGGAGAAGAAGGAGGATTTGGACGACAGCAATCTGGGATCTTGGACAGTAGAGAGTTAATGTCTGGGCCAGAGATATAAAGTTGAGTGTCATCAGCATACTGGTGGTTTTGAAAGCCATGTGATGCTATGAGCTGACCCGACCAACATTGTACAAGGGCTTCATCATTATCATTGGGAGAAGAGAGCGGCAGCTTGCGTGTCAGGCAGTGGTGCAGCCCATAAGTCGGTAGCAGGGTGGCAGCAGAGCGTGGTTGGGAGCCAAACGGCCATGATTTAGACCACCCACTTTGCAGGTCCAAGAAAGTAGCGGCAAAGGGGCTCACCGGGTCAGCGGCGGTAACAGTCAGTCAGTGCAGAGCTTTTGGTGGTAAAATCACCTACTCGGCGGTGTGCCAGTTTTTGACGAGACACCAGAGGGGGCGAAAAAACTATATGTAGAATCTCTGGGCAGAAAGTGAAGCGTGCCCAAAGGGCCCTAACGTTGGCACCACGGCCCTGCATCAACATCTTTGCAGTTTTGTCACATTACGTGTTTCAGATGTGGTGGCCCATCCTGTCCCAACAGCGGGTAGCACCCAGTGGCACGCCCCCCATTTCAGGCGTCAAGGCCTTTACCACCTCTGCTGAAGACAACTCCCTTTTTTTCCCCAACCTACCGGTCCAGATATTCCTGCTCTCGGCATCATGGTGCCAGCAGTCGTTCACCGGGGACGATTGACAAGAGACCGCAGTATGGGCGACATGTATGATCGGGCTTTCGCCCTTTTTTTCAGCGCGCCCCCCCATAAAGGGGGGCGGGCAATGGGCGCGGTGTGGGCTTTGGTTTTAGGCGTTCCGGGGCGGGGACGCGGCACGCTCGAAACCCCAAGGCATGTACGATGGCGACTCGCCAAAGCGCGGCGCAATGCAGCGCTCGGCAGCTCCGGCAAGCAGACCTAGTTTACTTTGGTATAAATGCTCCGGCAGAGGCGAAGTGAAGCAAGAACGGAACATGCGAGGAAGCAGATAGAAGATCGCGACAGAAATCTCGGCGCTCCGCTCCGTGCAGCAGGAGTATGATTCCGAAAAAATCGCCTTTATAAAGGAGGAGAACATTGTCAGAAAAAGAGCTCAACCTCAAAAATAAAAAATAGTAAAAAAAAAATCACTTTCCAAAAATCTAGAACGCCGCAATATCAAGAATTAGGATATTGGAAATTGCCGGGAAATACAGTAATTCAAATTCTGAAAAGCTATTCTCATTGGTCGGCATAAACCAGCCAATCAGAATAGGAGCGAACAGTGAACCATTAAAACCTATGGAGAACTATTGACCAATCAGAATCAAAGGTGGGACAGTTCAAAATACAGTAAAAATGCAGAAAAGGTGTGATTGGCTGAGCTAGCGGGGGCTTGGCTATCTCGGCCAATCAGAATAGGAGCGTCGGGAAACCCCTTATAGCCTTGGAGAAGTTTGAACCCAAACAAAATCAAAGGCGGGACAGCTCCAAAATACTGTAAAAATACAGAAAAGAGCTGATTGGTGAGCTAGCGGGGCCTTGGCTATCCCAGCCAATCAGAGCGCGAGCTACTTCTTCCACTGTAGTCTATGGAGGATGGGGCAATGCAATCTCGGCTCTCAGCGCCGTGCGGCATGGAGTATGAATAAAAAAAAAATTTTTATTAGTTGTAAAATATTCTCTGAAAAAGAGCTCAAAATTCTATAAACATTAAATCAATTCAATCCCGAACAACGCGTTTTTTCGCCGAGACCGGCGCTACATCGGGAATTGCAATAGAGAGAATTGCCGGAAAATACAGTAATTCAAATTCTGTAACCTATTCTCATTGGTCGGCAGAAGCCAGCCAAAGAATAGGAGCGACAAAGACCCATTATAAGCTATGGAGGAGAATTGACCAATCAGAATTGGAGCGACAAAGACCCATTATATCCTATGGAGAAGTTTGGACCAATCAAAATCAAAGGCGGGACAGTTCAAAATACAGTAAAAAGACAGAAAAGAGCTGATTGGTTGAGCTAGCGGTGGTTTGCCTATCCCAGCCAATCAGAGCGCGAGCTACTTCTCCCATTGTAGTCTATGGAGAGATCGGCGCACTGAAATCTCGTCGCTCAGCGCCGTGCGGCATGGAGTATGAATAAAAAAATCTTTTTTATTAAGTGTAAAATATTATCTGAAAAAGAGCTGAAACCTTCTCTAAAAATAAATCAGTTAAATCCCGAACAATGCGTTTGTCGCCAAGATCGTCGCTACATAGGGAATTGCAATAGAGAGAATCGCCGGGAATACAGTAATTCAAATTGTTTAAGCTCTTTGATTTGGGCGGCATAAACCAGCCCAAACAGAATAGGAGCGACAGGGACCCATTATAACCTATGGAGGAAGAATTGACCAATCATATTCAAAGGCGGGACAGTTCAAAATACAGTTAAAAAGGGAGAAACGAGTGATGGGTGAAGTGGCGGGGGGTCGTCCAGCTTAGCCCAAACAGAGTGCGAGCTACTTTCTCATATTGTTCTATGGGGAAAAGAAATTCCGAGCAAGCTCTGTGATTGGGTAAGTTAAAAGAGGCGAGGTTATTTGGGGCCAATGGGAGAGCGAGCGACGCTCTATGGGTTTCTAATGCAATCTGAAAAAAAAACTGTACATGGCCGAAATCAAATTATAAGACTACAGAGTTGTCCCCTTTTGTATTTAAATGAATAATAATATGGGGGTAACGAACAAAAAATATTAATTCAATAAAATCATGTTAATTTCTTTATTTTCGTTATCCAAGGATCAATAGTATGGGGTTGCAAACAAAAATAAAGAAATTAACATGAATTTTATTGATTGGGAATATTTTTTTTCGTTTACCCCCATATTATTTTTCATTTTATATACACATGTATTTTGAAACTGTCCGCTTTGAATATGATTGGTTAATTTTTCTCCATGGTTATAATGGATCCCTGTCGCTCCTATTCTGATTGGTCAATTTCTTTCCTCCATATGATAAAATGGACCACTGTCGCTCCTATTCTGATTGGCTGGTTTATGCCGACCAATCAGAAGAGCTTAAACAATTTGAATTACTGTATTTCACGGCGATTCTCTCTATTGCAAATTTTTTAGTAGCGCCGGGGGGTCGGCGGGCAACGCGTTGTTCGGGATTTAATGATTTATTTTTAGAGAAAAGGGTTTTAGGCTTTATTGATTTAAAGTTTTACACTTAATAATATGATTTTTTTATTCATTTCTCCATGCCGCTGGTGTGAAGCGCCGAGATTTCAGTGCGCCGATCTCTCCATAGATACAATGGGAGAAAATAGCTCGTGCTCTGATTGGCTGGGATAGCCAAGCCACCGCTAACTCAGCCAATCAGCTCTTTTCTGCATTTTTACTGTATTTTGAACTGTCCAGCCTTTGATTTTGATTGGTCTATATTTCTCCATAGGTTATAATGGGACATGTTGCTCCTATTCTGATTGGTCAAAACTTCTCCATAGGGTTTTAATGGGTCTTTGTCGCTCCTTTTCTGATTGGCTGGCTTCTGAACCAATGAGAAGCGCTTAAACAATTTTAAATTACTGTTTTCCGGCAATTCTCTCTATTGCAATTCCCTATGTAGGGCCGGGGTCTCGGGGGACAAACGCGTTGTTAGGGATTTAAGTGCTTTTTTTTTAAGAAGGTTCAGCTCTTTATCTGATAATATTTTACACTTAATAAAAATGATTTTTTTTATTCATACTTCCCTGCCGCACCAGCGCTGAGAGCCGAGATTGCTGGCGCCAATCTCTCCATAGATTACAATGGGAGAAGTAGCTCGCGCTCTGATTGGCTGGGATAGCCCAAGCCCCCGCTAGCTCAACCATTCAGCTCTATTCTGCATTTTTACTTTATTTTGGAACTGTCCCCTTTGAATTTGATTGGTCAATAGTTCCCCCTTAGGTTTTAATGGGTCTCTGTCGTCCTATTCTGAATGGCCGAGCTAGCCAAGCACCCGCTAGCTCAGCCAATCAGCTCTTTCTGCATTTTTACTGTTTTTTTGAACTGTCCTGCTTTGATTCTGATTGGTCAATAGTTTCTCCATGGTTTTTTGGTTCACTGTCGCTCCTATTCTGATTGGCTGGTTTCTGGGCCGACCAATGAGAATAGCTTTCAGAAAATTTCTGTATTTCCGGCAATTTTCCCAATTTTCCTAATTCTTGAATTAGGATATTGGAAAGTGATTTTGTTTTATGTATTTTTTATTTTTTAGGTTTCAGCTCTTTTTCTGAGAATGTTTTTCCGCCCTTTTTTAAAGGCGATTTTTGATTCATACTCCGCACCGACATGTGGAATGATTTCTCGCTGTTTTCCAGCCTGTTTCGCATCGGTACAGATTTTCAGCGCAGTCCCGCACAGAGCCTAAGTCCCGCACGGCACCCCACACACTGGCGAGGCGCCGGGAACTTTTCCCCGCATGTATGAGTGCACCTCCTCAGACGGCAAATCTTTGGTGCAGCGCCGCTCTGCGCCTCAGTCCCCGCGCGGCGCCTCACACACTGGCGAGGCGCGCCGGACTTTTACCCGCCAGTATTAACGCACGACCACCCGCGGCCGATCTCAGGCGCCGCCCCGCACGGCGCCAAAGTCCCGCTCTGTGCCTTAACACACTGGCGAGGCGCGGCGGACTTTACATTGTATGTATAAGCGCCCCCCGGCCCCGACATAAATCAGGTGCAGATTTCGCCGAAAACCGGCGGAAAGGTGCGCCCCGACGTGGCGAGATTCATACATGTCGCCCTATGCGTCTAGCCATCCCTAAGTGCACAAGATGACCATGCTGCTGTCCAAGTTGGTGGTACTGCAGTCCCTCCCTTTTAAAGTGGTGGACTCTGCACCATTCAAAGAACTGGCCAGAAAACTTGGCATTCACTTCTGCCATTGTAACAACATGAGTAGTGGCTCCTCTGGACCACCGCAAGCGGTGGTCGTGGCCACGCCAGGGAGCGGGGTCTAAGTAGGTCCCGGTTTTCACCAGAGCCCGCCGCATGGCAGGATGGACTTTCTGCGGCGGGAGTCCTACCTGGTCGCTACCACTGGCGCGACTAGCTTGCGGTGTCAGCCGAGGTGCAGCGAGGTACCGAATCGTAAGACGAAACTCGTGGTCAAAGGTCAGGCTAACAGGTCAGGGCAGGTGGCTGAGATTCAAGGTCAGGTAACGTAGCAGAAAGGTCGGGTACACGGGCAGACAGGAACTAATGAACAGGGGGGAAATTGATGAAACGGAATAAATATATTAACAGGGGGAAATTATTGAACAGGGGGAAATTGATGAACAGGAATAAATATATCAACAGGGGGAAATTTATGAACAGAGAAAGGCCATTAACGATTTTTGATGATCCAAGTGGACAGGAGTATTCCCCTGGGTGAACGAAGTCACACACGGGAGGAAATGCTCCGGGTCATGCAAGTTGACATTGATTTGTGGCTTTCTCCGTGACAACTGAAAATTAGAACCATTGTGACAGACGATGGAAAGAACATGGTGTCGCGCTGCGTAGGAGGAGGGCTGAGTCATGCTCCTTGCATGGCACACAGGTTCATTCTGGTTGTTCAAGTCTTATACCCATCTTCAAGACATTCTAATAATGGCCAGGAAACTTTGCATGCACTCCAGCCTCCATATGTTGGAACGTTTTCTATAACAGGAAAGGCTTTAATGGTTTATTGAAGATCCAAGGGACGGGAGTACCCCGCGTGTAATTTTCATGTCGGCCAGGGGCGCTCAGGGTTTGACACCCCGTTTGCTCGGGCCCCTTTTTCATGCAGAAAAGCTTTAAATTTGACAGTCGCCAGGACCAGGGAAAAAAAAACGCCTTCCACTGTTCTTGTTGTCACGGACAGGGGGTTAGTGGTTTCCACTGGACCCCCCGAAAGGGCGAGGGAAAAAAGCCCCCACCGGGGGAGCGGGGTGAAGGTGGGTTTTCCCGGTTTTTTTCACCAGAGCCCGCCGCAAACGGGTTTGGGAATTCCCGCGGCAGAAGTCCCCAAGGTCGCTACCCCGATGGGGACTTGCTTGCGGTGGCAGCCGGGGTGGTAGCTGGTTTTTTAAATCGAAAGGGAAAACCGGAGCCCGGGACGGGCCCGGAAAGGTAGGACAGGGGCAAGGGTTTTCGTGGTAAAAGGGACGAAAGGGCAAGGGGTACGGTACATGGTTTAAGACAGACGAGGCTGAAGGAAATCTTTCTCTATAGGCACTAAAAATTATTTTAGTATTATTTTTTTTTATAGTCTTAAAGGGGGTTTGTGTGGGGGAAGCTTTTTCCCCTTTTTCCCAAATTTGCAGCTAAAAAATTTTCCCCACAGCTTTCAAAATCTGGCCCACCTGGATAAAAATTCCCAGCAAATTTTTCCCTTTTTATCCCCTGTGTTTTTTTGGGTTTCATGAAAAAAAAAATGAACTTTAAATAAAACTTGCTTTCTTAAACCACTTAAAATTTTTTGTGGATGTAATTTTTTTCCCACAGGGTTTAACAGGGGGGGGCCTCCAAAAGGGAAAACTTGTTTTTTTAAATTTTCTGTAAGTTGGACATACGATTCACATTCTACATACTGAAGAAGTTATCCCAAACCAAGTTTTGTACTTTTTCCTTTGTTTCCCTTTTTTTTCTGCCCCCATTCCAGCTTTGTACTGAATTCAACAACAATGGCACAGAATGAAAAATAAGCACCAAAAAACATTCCCTGTATTATGGTCTCCTTCAGTTCAAGTTCCATACGCTGCATATAACAAACTAGTTTTAACGAAAAAACTGGATTCAAGCCACCACGTTTATACTTCATGAGTGTTTAAATGCCCATTGCTTCCCCCCTAAACTTCTTGGTTTTAAAAAAAGGATGCCCGCTCCCCAAAAAAAACCTCCAAATCCCAATCCCAACACCCTGCAAGCAGCGAGGACGTTGCCCCCCCCTTTCTTTTAAAAAATACTGTGACTGTCCTCAAATTGTTCGCCCCTCGCTTTTATAGGGGGCGCTAAACCCCCCAGACCACATGCTATTTTCTGGCTGAGGGACCCAAACCAGACAGAGGGGGGTTGGGAAGGTGGGGGGCCGCTGACCTTTCCCGGGGCCCCCTCCCAAAACTAAGAGTTGTTTTTTTTTTTTTTTTTATCAAAAAAAAAAAAACCTTTTTTTTAAAGGGAATCCAATAATGGTACATTGAACAGAATAAGTTGTGCATTTTTTTTTTCAGTACATTATTGAAACTACGGTAGCTTTTGATAACCATATGATTATAGGGGACATCACAGATAATTAACCAGGGGTCCCCAAAAGTAAAATACAGACTAAAACCCAATTTCCCTACAAAAAACCCGGGGAAAATTTTAACAATTAAAGGATCGCAAAAATCTAAATTATAACGTCGTCCCCGCTAACCCAGGGGAACCCCCCCCAAACCCATAAGCGGAAAAGAGTAAAAAAAATTATTTTTAAAATATATTTTCGTATATAGCCCCCCCGGGTGCATGAAACCTCCAGGAAAGCAGCAGGGGAAACGAAGAGTATGGAACCATCCCCGGGACGCCGCCTCCCCGGGGTTTTACAGCAGACTCATAACCCAGAGCGCTGGTAACCCAATTTGTGCCAGAGGAGCTCAACCACCGCCCCCCAAAAATTTTATCGAATTTCCCCACTTTTTTTCTAGCCGAAAACAGCCACTTTGAAGGGGGAAAAAGCCATTGATTCCCCATCCACTCACCACTAAAGGGAGGCCCAACACCCAAAACCATTTTCGCGAAATTAGCCTTCCTTGATAGTAAAAAAATTTTCCTTTACAAAATATACTTTGGCGGGGTCCCAAAGCATCCGGCCGGGGTCCGAACGGGAACATTTTGGGGGCAAGGGGGACTGGGCTTTCCCATTGTATCTTTTAAAAAATTTGAATGACCTGCACCAAAACCCCAAACCCCCTTTTGGGGCAGGCCCAATATTGGGTGCATAAAGGGAAACCGACTTTCAGGGGGCATTTGGGGCATTCGTCCACGTACCCCTGTTTAAACCTTACTAAAATTTTGATGTTTTTAAAAATAGGACCTGTTTACAATAAAAAATTTGGGGGTAAAACCTGTCGTTAAGTTGGGACCAACCAATTGGGTTGAGGCTATACATAATTCCCATTGGTGTCAGTCATCGCCCCAAAGGCCCCGCCTCCCCACCTCCCCAAAGGTTTAAACCCGGGCGGCCTCCCTTTTTTTGTGCAGAGAGAAGGCATAGAAAGGGGAAAACTTTAAGGGACGTGGGGGGGAGAGGAGCAGGCGGGCAAACGGGAAAAACTTTTTAAATCCCACGTCCGTTAATCCTAGCTGGAAGAAAAACTGCATTTTTCCCCTTTGGGGTTAAAAAAAATTGCGGGACCCAAGGGGGAAAGCCCAAATTCAGCCTTAACCTGGAAGGCCCTAACCCCCCTAGTCCCAGAGTTGGGGGACACACACCACCCCCCCTCAGGCCCCAATCAATCTCTCGGGACTGTTAATTTTGCCCGGAAAAAAATTTAAAAATGAAAAACCCGGGGGAAAAATGAATAAAATACCCTCAGAATGGGGAATAGAAAAGCGCATTTTTGCCAACCATAAGGGCCTGCCCTTAGAATTGGGGGGTCCGAAAGCCTGCCCTCCCCCAAAGGGAACATGCCACAAAAACAAAAAGTGAAGGGGGAAAAAAAATACCTATTACAAAAAGGGGAGACAATCAAAGCTTAAACCCAAAAACCTTTCAGCGGAGTCCCCACCTAGCAAAATGAGACAACTGATTCAATTTTTAAAAAAATTTTAATTTTCCCGGGAAGGCCCTCCTCTTCACCCCACGGGCCGTTAGACAATCAGCAGCTATGGGGTTTGCCCGGGCGACCCTCCCATATAAATGCTACAGTATGCCCCGAAATGGGAAAGATCAGATTATTCGGAAGGTATACCGGGGGGTTTTGGAGAACGACATATTTTGGGCAGAAGTGACACCCTTAACCAGACTAATACTTTGCCGCCGTTGAGAAAATGCAATCTTTTTAAATTTATTAACTTTGTTTTGAAAAATCGCATAGAGGAAGAATAAAAAAACATTAAAAATTTCCCTGGATGACCTGGGACATTTGTTTTCCCAGATATGTAATGGAAGACCCCCAAAACCCAATGGCGACCCCACTGCCTGGGGCCGGGGGGAAACCGTTTGGTAAATCGGAAAGAACTTTAGTTTTCCCCCATTTAAATTTCACAACCCCAGAGAAAAAACCCAAAATTCCCCCCAAATGCCAGCGGGAATCCAAAGAGTCATTGGGAAATTCAGCCCGATACAAAAAAAAGTGTCATCAGCTTTAAAAGCAAATTTTTTTTCACAGAAAAGCTGGGGTGGAGGGGGCCCCAAAATGGGGACATCGGGCCCTTTTATTTTTGACTCCCCTGGGGTTTCCCACCCCTAAAGAAAAAAAAGCAGGGGGAAAAAAGGCCCAAACCCCTTTGCCTGTACCCCCGGAAACACCCTTAAATGGCTCTAAAACCCCACCCAAAAACTGTTCCCCTCGAAAACCGGGGGTTCCCTATAAGCAACCGAAACCCAACGATAAAGGGGGGTCCAAAACCAAAAATTTCTCCATTTGTAAGGAATAGGTAGGGCCCCATTTCAATGGAGTAAAAGGCTTTACAGCGTTAAGGGACACTCCCAGCCCTTTGACCCACTTCATGGGCGGGCCTGTAAATTAGAAAAACAGTCGCCTTTAAGTTAGCGCCGTCGACTTCCCAGGAAAGGGAACCCCCCGTTTGGTCTCATGTTTGATAGAAAAATTTACCTTTCCCAGCCCCCCTTTACCCCAGAAATTTTTTGGCCAGAATTTTGAGGTCGACTGGAGAAAGGAGAGGGGCGGTAAACTCACAAAAAGCGGGGCCCTTACCGGGTTTGGGGGGACAAACGTTTAATTTGGGTTAACAGGGAAATGGGGGGAGAACCGATTTCCCGGGGGGCCGCCCGTTTATACCTCTAGCAGCGGGGGACAATGAGTCCCTCATTTTTCCTTATAAACTCGATTGGGATCCGTCACTACCCGGCGTTTGGGGTTTGGTGAAACGAATTTGGGTGGAATCCATATTTCTTGTTTAGTAAAGGGGCCCGTCCCAAGAATTCCTATCCCCTATCACAAGAAGGGAGGGCAAGCCCCGATAGAAATTTTTCTAATCTTTCCCACATGGAGGGAAACCCTATCTTTAGAGGAAATAAGTTTTGGTAGTATTCGCGGAACGCTCCAAAAATTTCCAGCGGGTCCCGGGGGACGGTCCCAACTGCAGAAAATCAGCTCCTGGATCACCGGGGGCTCGGAGTCCCCCGTTCCCTAATGCTAAAAAGTTTCCCCATTTTTTCCCCCTTCTCAAGTAGGATTCCGACTGAAGGGAAAATTTTTTTTTTTGGGGTTTGGAAAAGGAAAGGGGGTCTGGGAAAAACCCCGGCCTACATAACCATTTTCCCCCCTTTTGGGCTCATTTGAGGGGTCCCTGGGTGTACGCAGGGTCCCCTCCGTTAGTCCTACCAACTGCGCTCCCGGTGGGGCCAAAACCCCCCTTCAGGGCGCCAATGGCGGATGTTAAAATCCCCCTCAATTTGGCCCTTTAAAGGGGTCCCCTGTCCCCCTGCAATCGACCCGACCCCGGGATTCCCCCTGAAAGAATATGCGCCATTTGTCGGGGAAAGGACACCGTTTTGGGGGAGTAAATTTTTTACCAAAAAAAGGGGTTCAAACGCCACCTTACTTTTAGGGGGGATGTTTTCCCTTTTTTAGAAGAGTGCACCCGGAGCAAAGATTTGGGGAAAAAACCTGGCAAGGTTTGGTACGGACTCGACAACTGGAAAGGGGGGACCCGTTTAACCAGCATAAGATCAATTCGAGATAAACGCCAAAAAAACGAAGTGAGCCCCGAGTACTTTGGGTGCTTTTTTGGGGTTTTTTAGAAACCCCAGCGTCAAACAACACCAAAAGGTTTAGAGGGGTAGGGACTGAAGGGGCGAGGGAAAACGGGATCCCCCAAGGGGGCCCGCCCCAGAAGGGGGAAAACGGGCGAGGCTCTATCCCACGTACAGTTGAAGTCCCCCCGCCAAATTTCAAAGGGCCTCAGGGTAGGCGGGCCCGTATTTTTCCAAAATTTCCCCTTTTTACTAACGATGATATGGGGGTGGAATTAGACTCCAAAATTAAAAGCAAAAAAGGGGCATGACTAAGAAAAAAAAATAAAACAAAATCCCTTTTCCCGGTTTAACAAAAAAAAAGCTTTTTCGAAAAATTTTAAACTGCCCAGGGGCCCATAAAAATAGAGACCCCCCCTGGCCAGTTTTTTAAAGGGCGGAGTGATAAGACCCGCCTATCCACGGGCGACCAAATAATTTGGTTTAAATTTTTCTGGGACCAAGTGAGTCTCCAAAGGGACACGTATCGCCCCCTTTTTTGCTTTAAATATTTAAAGACCCCGGGGCCCCCTTTATTTCCGGGCGTTTAGTCCCCGGACGTTTCCCCGTCCCTTTTTGAAATAGTATTATTCGCCCTAAAAACCCACAAAAAAAAGGGGGTAACCCGGAAAATTTCTAGATCCCTGCACAAGGGGGTAACCCAGAGATTTTTTTCCCCCGGCACAAAATGCGGGGGAGATGCAAAATTCACTAAGGGCATAAATTTGCCCAGAACAAGTGTTTTGCAAAAAAAAAACCCCAACCAACCCCCCCGCCCCCCCACTTTTCGTTATCCCCAAAAACAAAACATTGGATCCCCAAAAAGCCCTAATCAACGAATACCCAAAAGGGTAATTAACTATATGGAAAATAAAAAATACAAACAAAGTAGAAGACAGTCAGGATTCCCCTAATTTCCGCCGGTGGGGGAAATACAGACCAAGGGGCATCTGTAGGACATTCAATTTGTAAAACCCGATCAGTAGTGAATAATGCCATTGGGGCATTTAAGGAAAAATACCTTAAAACACCCAGAAAAGGGGGGTGAGAAATAAAGGGAAAAGAAAAAAGGGATTTTTTAAGAGAGGGAAAACAGAGGGAGGGAAAAGGGAAAAAAGAAAAAAAAAAAGAAAAAGGGGAAAGGGGGGGGGGGAGGGAAAAGGGATAAGAGAGGGGGGGAGGAGGGGTGGGGGGAGGAGGGGGGAAAAAGGGGTAAGAGAAAGGGGGGGAGGGGGGAAGGGGGGGGGGGGGGGAAGGGAGGGGAAAGGGGGGGTAAGAGGGGGGGGGGGGGGGGGGGGAGGGGAAAGGGGGATAAGGGGGAGGGGGGGGGGGGGGGGGGACAAAATTTGGAATAGGGAAAGGGGGGGGCCAAAAAGGAACAGGCGGAAACCTTTCCCGCCACTGCCTTGGGGAAAACGCGGGGATAAAGACAATGGAACTGACAAAGCGTCAGGTTTTTGGGGGTCCCAAACAACCAATGGGGTTTGGCGGGGCCCGGCAGGGTTTGGGCGGGTTTTTTAAAAATCAATGGTTTTCTTGGGCGTGGTTTTAAAAAAAGTGGTTTTTGTTGTCCCCCAATTAAACCCCTTTAATCTGGCGGGGGTTTTTAAAATTGCATAAATTTAGTGTTCCGCTCCCGGGCAACTTTTGCTTTGGGTCGGGGGAAAAAGGGCCCCCTTCTTCTGGACCCCACCGAAAAATCCGGGTATACCAGAACCCTTTTGAGTTGCCCAAAGGATATAGGGCCCAAATTTCTAGAGAGGGCCAAAAGGGGTAGCGTCTCTGTCCCCCGTAGTTTTGAAAAATTTTGCTTAAAAAGTGCGAGGCGGGGCTCCCGGAGGGGGGGGGGGGCCTCGGGAGGAATTTCCCGGGGCGTCTCTCCCCTGCGAACATTACGAGAATTTTTCCCCTGCCAAAAAGGAAAAGACCAGAAAATTCCCAAAAAGGACCCGGAGGGATCCTCCCACCCCTCAGGAAGACCAATGAAGCGTAGGGGTTTCATCTTCTCAGCCTGTTTTCCGGGCAACCCGGTGCTTTGGGTGGCCCGCTTTGGGAATATTTTCCCCTCGGCCCTTTCCCCGACCCGTCGGGGGCAGGGAGCAGTTTGGTCCCCAAAGGGGCTGCTACTCTGTTTTCCACCTCCCTTACCCGCTCCCGATTTCTGAGCTCCTGACGCAACAGAGAGGTGTCCGAAATTGTTTTTGATTAAAACCACCGCTAGGGGTTTTTCAGGGTATTTCCCGGGATTTAAGTTTTTGAACCCCCAACCAATCAAAAAACCCCTTTGGGGGTGTATCAACACATGGCCCCCCTGGGCATGGCATTCTGGCCCCACCCCCGTGGGCCCGCTGTTGACGTTCCCCCCACTGTGCTGTTTCCTATGGGCCCGCTCCCGGGAAGTTTGTTCCACCCGCCACCCGCATGTAAAGAGCCTGTACCTCTCTGTTGACAACTGTTTGTTCAAAAATTTACAGACCTGTTTTAAAGAAAATTGTATATGAAAAATACACACCCCGGATTTTGACACCCAAAAGAAACCCACTAACAAGCTTGGTTATTTAATTTTAATTTAAAATTTGGTCCAAAATGGCCAGGAAAAATTTACTTTTATGTTCCGTTTAAAAACCCCTGTGTATTTTTTTGAAAATAAAAAACACAAACAAAACTTAATTTTTCCCCCTTGGGTATAAAATTTCGCTACAGAAATCAACCCGGAAAAAATTTTAAATGGTATTTTGGCTTTAAAACGCCCCCTTTTTTTTACTGACTACAAAAGCAGAAAATATTAATTAACCCTTTGGGTATAAATTATTTCTTCGGGAATCAACAGGAAAAAATTTTTTCCCTTTTGGGTTGAAAAAAAAAATTTCTTTTACTGACTACAATAGCACAAACATGCTTGATTAACCCTTGGATATAAATTGCGCAAAAGAAATGAGCAGCCAAAATGAACTGGTATGTGGCGTGTTAAAACGACGTGTATTTTACTGACTGCAACAGCAGAAACATGCTCAATTAACCTTCGGATATAAATTATGCTACAGGAAAAATTTGTTCTTTGGCGTTGAAAAAAACATTTCTTTTACTGACTACACCGGCAGAAACATGCTTAATTAACCCTTGGATATAAATGAATCAAAAGAAATGAGCAGCCAAAAATTAACTAGTATGTGGCGTGTTAAAACGACGTGTATTTTACTGACTACAACATCAGAAAAACGCTTATTAACCTTTGGATATAAATTATGCTACAGGAAAAATGTTTTCTTTGGCGTTAAAAAACACCGTTTCTTTTACTGACTACAAAAGTACAAATATGCTTAATTAACCCTTGGATATAAATTGCACAAAAAAATGAGCAACCAAAAATTAACTGGTATTTGGATTGTAAAAACGCTTTTTCTTTAACTGAATACAACAGCAAAAACAGGCTTAGCTAACCCTTGGATATTCAATGTGCTCCAGAACTGACCAGATAGCATTAAAATATATATGCAGCTGAATTGGATGCACACCGGACTTCAATTCAAATAACCCACAAAATCAAAATTAGAACGTAAGAGAAGCAATCTCTTAGAAAAGCTGTGACACCCCCCAAAAAATCGCTGTATAAAAGTTATTTCTTTTGTGTGAGATCTCAGCTAGAGCTACTGCAGCAGCTACAGCACGGCACAATGAGAGCAGTGTGAGGAGCGAGCATGGCATCCGGACTTATATAGTGCGGTGACATCACAGAATCCCGCCGGTCTCTGATTGGCTTCATCTCTGCACATGTCATCGAGGGTTCTCCCTTCGTCCTCCCAGACTTTTTTGCCCCATGTAACGCCATGTGCTTGCAGCCTTTTTATCAATTAAAAACACGCTTTGACTTCGTTCAGAATCAAAGTTTTCCTGAAATTCTATAACTGGTTTTATCATTGTAGCTATTGTATGTATATATATATGTGTGTGTGTGTATTGGAAAGTTCACAGAGAACAACTAGGTGCATACAAAGAAGTAAAATCCAAGGGAATGTGTTTATTATAGAAGTACGCACTCACCAGCGCATACTTCTAAAGTGCAGGTGGGACTGGCCCCATAGACTTCTACTATCCCCCGGCGCATAAACACCATTAAGAAGTGACATGTCACTTCTTTCCCCTTGCATTCAATATGCATCAAGGAAGATCGCCGTAATTCATAGCTCTTAATAAGAGCTATGAATTACCGTAATTGTTGGGCACTATCGGACGTATTGCAGTGCAATTACACGCCAAAATACGCCCAGCAATTATGCCATGGGAACTTATCCTTAGTAGTGTTGAGCGATTATTATCGACAAAGTTGAAATCGGCACAGTTTTTATGTTGATCGAAATTTTTAGATCATGCGATAATTTAGGTTAAAATCTGTGCATCATCTATTAAGATCGCGCCATTTTCGGTGCTTCCTGTCATTTTGGCGGCCAGCAAATCAGCTTACAGAATAGAGCAGGGTGAGATGTGTGTGCGACGTCATGACTGGGATGTGTATGGTTGCGATTGGCTGGAAAAATCACATGACCTCGTTTTACATAGAACAGCGTTTCCTGTTCAGCCTCAGTGTCTCTCAGCGTCTCAGAGCAGAAGGACGTGCGCTCTGCTTGTGTCCAAACAGCTCAGCGAAATTATTCTATTTCTTCACAGAGAAACCTCTACTATTAGCTGTGATCCTTACAATTTAGTTAGATTAGAGATTGGAAGATTTTATGTAGTTAGGTAGAGAATTTTAAAGGAGCATCTACCGCTGTAAAGTCACAGGGAGGGAGAGGGGGGGGCCCGCGGGCGAACACAGACAAGCTCTATAAAGAATACTGGATAAAGTTC
This sequence comes from Phyllomedusa bahiana, assembly GCA_025379985.1. Lineage (NCBI taxonomy): Eukaryota > Metazoa > Chordata > Amphibia > Anura > Hylidae > Phyllomedusa > Phyllomedusa bahiana. Next base: position 48,037 of record JAODAL010001476.1, on the reverse strand, counting down.
ACCAAGACTTAGTGTAGACATTGTACTGCAATAGCTTTATTATTAACAGTTTTCTATTGAAATATTTCCTGGATATTGGGCAGCCTGAACTTATAGGATACACATCTTTTCTAGTAACTGCAGGTCTCTTTGTTAGGTGCAAAACTCCACTTTTATTATCAGTATACATTTCAGATAGGTGTTCTTTTTCAGTTTTGCCCATTCCAGCTTTGTTGATATAGCCACCTTGCAGTTAAATTAGAATCCAGCAATTTTGTAGTCAGCACAGGTTGATAGGTGCCAAAAATACCTTTTATTATCCGAATACATTACAGATACGTGTTTTTTCACTTTTGCTCACTACAGCTTTGTTCATTGAGGCACCTTGAACTTAAATGTGAATACAGCAATTTTGTAGTCACCACAGGTGAACTGAAAGGTGCCAAAAAATACCTTTTATAATCCGAATACATTACAGATACGTGTTTTTTCACTTTGGCGCACTACAGCTTTGTTCATTGAGGCACCTTGCACTTAAATGTGAATACAGCAATTTTGTAGTCACCACAGGTGAATTGAAAGGTGCCAAAAATACCTTTTATTATCCGAATACATTACAGATACGTGTTTTTTTACTTTTGCGCACTACAGCTTTGTTCATTGAGGCACCTTGCACTTAAATGTGAATACAGCAATTTTGTAGTCACCACAGGAATTGATATGGGCCAAAAAAATACCTTTTATTATTCAAATATATTACAGATTTTTTTTTTGCACTTTTTCCAAGTCCAGATTTGTTGATAGAGCCACGTTGCAGTTAAATTTGAATCCAGCAATTGTGTATTACCACAGGTGAATTGGATAGGTGCCAAAAAATAACTTTTATTATCCGAATACATTACAGATACGTGTTTTTTGCACTTTTGCCCAGTCCAGATTTGTTGATAGAGCCACCTTGCAGTTAAATTTGAATCCAGCAATTGTGTAGTTACCACAGGTGAATTGATAGGTGCCAAAAAATACCTTTTATTATCCGAATACATTACAGATACGTTTTTTTTCACCTTTGCGCAGTACAGCTTTGTTCATTGAGGCACCTTGCACTTAAATGTGAATACAGCAATTTTGTAGTCACCACAGGTGAATTGATAGGTGCCAAAAAATACCTTTTATTATCAGAATACATTACAGATACGTGTTTTTTCACTTTGGCGCAGGCCAGCTTTGTTGATAGATCTACTTTGCAGTTAAATTTGAATCTAGCAATTTTGTTTTGATTTGAGGGATTTGAGAATAGCTGTGATTTGCCGTCTTTTAATAAGAGACTTTCCAAAACTCTTCCATACCTTCTCAAAATTTTTTTATTTCTGAACATGGAGCGAAATTCAGGTGGTAAGCGAGCAAAAAGGGGGTAGGACATGGAGGTAGAGGTACGAGAGAAGGTGCTCCTTCCAGTGCTGGCGACAACACGCATGCCAGCGGATCGTCAGTTGCAGGACCATCAGGCCTGTCATCGCTGGGTCAGGGCCCTGTGAATCTCAGTAACGAACAGCGTCGCCAATCTGTCCTTCAGTGGTTAATGCAACCTGCATCCAGCACAATTGTCATGTTTTGAATTTTTGGGGGCATTTTGCTGTGAAATGCAGCTAGACTACAGGTCTTATTGTAAAAAATGTGGTTTCTAATAGACATTTGTTCTTCACAATTGTCAAGAGTGGCTCACGGGTGATGGTGCTGTCAGAAACAGGAATAGGTAGGACACTGTTAATGGACACATATTGCAAAATGACTTGTTTTTGCAAGATCTTTAACATAGCTATCAATCCCTGTATTGAGACAACCCATTTAATACAATTAAAAAAGAGAAAGAAAGACATGGTGGATTCCCTCCTATTTTAAAAATGTGTTTTCTAGAATTAAACTACTAAAAAACTTGCATGTACAAAATAGCTGGTAAAAAAATTCCTCTGAATTGTACAAGGGAGGTACAGGAAAACTTGACCAGATGTAGGTTATTCAGAGGACATGGAGTATGGAGCACGGACAGAGAACAAAGTACAGAGACAATTTCCTCCAGCACGTTGAGTAAAATAAGAAAAAGAATGCCAAGAAAAAGGGCACCTGGGTGGAACAGGAGCGTTAACCACCAGTATTTCCAAGTGAAGCTCAATTGGTCCGCACTCATACGGAGGGGCAAGCGCTACCCAGGACAGGGACAGTATATGTCCAGTAAAACTAAAATGGTGGTTGAAAGACTCCTATTTCCGGCACTTTTTAATCTGTGGGTCAGACAGCTTTAATGGTCATTCTGCGGTACAGGACAGATATAGTTAATGTCCAGTTCAACTAAAATGGTGGTTGAAAGACTCCTTTTCCCGGCACTTTTGAATCTGGGGGTCATGCAGGTTTGGGGCTCATGCTGTGTTCCAGGACAGGGATATTCAATGTCCAGTTCAAGTAAGATGATGGTTCAAATCATACTGCCTTCTGGCACTTTTTAATTTGTGGGTCATGCAGGTTTAAGGGTCATGCTGTGGTACAAGACAGGGATAGTGAACTGTGTGTGATTTTTTTTCTGTGGCTTTTATAACCTAAGTGTGTTGCCTAAGATGTAGCACGTATCCATTTGACTGTTGTGGATGTTAATTCCAGCTTCTCCAGCCCTGTTTGGGTGTAAGAATGAAGGTGTTGTTGCTCTCCCATAGACTTTAATGGTCATCGCTCATAATCGACCACTCACTATCAACTATCTTGTCGATGATGGTCGACTATCGACCATCGACCGATGTCGATGGTCAACCTAATCGCTCAACACTAATCCTTAGTATTCCAGGATATCCACACAGTGTTAGGCGTTGACATCCTGGACGTTCATCTATTATAGGTGGTTAGTAACTGATTTAAGACAGGTGTTGTTTTGACTTTCTTTACTATGGAGCTCAGAAGTGCCAGCAGAATTGTTCATTTGGGGATCTAATGTGATATGAAAATTTTTGCCAAGAACAATCATACCTTCAGCAAACATTTTAAGACTTTCCAAAGCGTCAAGTATTTATATGTTTTTTCTTTTTTTTTCGGGGCATATGCTATGGTGTAGATCTGATTTGCAGTACATCCTTTAATGTAACTGCAAAATTAATTTTCACCTAAAATGTTAAGAGACTGATGAAAGCTGTGTATTATTTTACCATTATGATACCACTGAAAGAAGTAGTGCTTGGGCACATTTGTTATTCTGTCACCATTTAAGTGTATCTCTTGCAATAATACTTTGTTGGAGATCGATGTCAAATCTGATTCAACTCGAGTTAATGTGATAACAGTGAGGCCATTCTCATCAGTATCTTTTATATCCTCTTCTCTACCTATTTATTTTAATACAATTTTACCTGTTTTTTTGAGGGAGAAAGCTGCTAAACATTTAGGGAGTAATTTTTTTTGGTCTGTTTTTGGCTATTTCCAGTTTTCATTGTGCTTGTACCTTCTCTAGTCTTCCGTCTGCTAGTTTTTCCTATCGGTAAATCATTACAGTATGTCAGTTTTAATCACATATTGCACTGGCTATGGGTAGCTATAAGCACAGTGTTCCATTTCACTTAGTATTTAGGCTCTGTGCCTTGATAAGGACAGTTTGGGGTGTAAATGCTAAGATAAATATCACTTTAAGCAAAGTTCAATGTAAAGACAACATGCTTGCAAGCAGTGATAAAAAGGATGGATTATTACAGTAGGCAGTTCAGGAATGAAGTGAAGATAGTGAAGATATAGGGCGACATGTATGTATTTCGGCGCTCAGACGCAATTTTTTTTGCGAGCATTGGTAGCTTTGAATGCGCCTGAATCTATGAACCTGTTCTACCTACTACCTACTTGGGGACCTATAGATCTGCCAAGCTACTGGAGGCCCTATATACTTATCCACATACTGGGGGACCTATGGGACCTAAGTATCCACCAACCTACTGGGGGGGCCCTATAGGCCTACCTTCTTATTGTTTGACCTATATACCTACCTATTGAAGGGACCTATTTATCTACCTATTAGGGGGGCGCTATATACCTTCCTAGTTATTGAAAGTGCCTATATACATACATACTGATCTACTTGGGGACATATATATCTACCTACTTACTGGGTGGATGGCCTATATATCTACCTCTCTACTTTCAGGAGACATATATACACCTACCTCCATACTGTTGGGGGTCTATATACCTCCTTACCTACAGAGGGATTATGTGGAATGATGGGTGACTCCTCATCCCTCACACAGGCACCCAGCCCAGCTTTCCTATCATAGGAAAGCGGGTTGCTGTGGAGGATTGAGCATCACCATGATTTCCTATATAGGCCACCATTAGGTAGGTATATAAACCCACCAATATATAGGTAGGTATATAGGTGCTGTAAAAGTGAGGATTCTAAAATGTTTATGTGGTACATTCTGAAGAAAGGTGTTGTGACCAGGAGAAGTCAACATGGCGGTCGTGTCCGAATGGAGAAGAAAAAGGAATAAAGTCATCAGAATAAATGTCTCCTGTGAGTCACTAAATGTAACTTCTCTGTAATCACTTATATGTCTGCAGAGCACCTACATGCAACTGTTAACTACCACTATCTGGTCACTGTATGGTTGTGCTATATGTCTGCAGAGCACCTGTTTAGAACTAGTCACATATGGCAGCCCCATTTGGTCATGGTCTGGCAGTATTATTTGGTTCTTAAGTAGTAATATTATTGGGTCTAGGTTATGTAGGATTTTCTTTAGCAACAATCACATTTATGATATATTTTCTCCATGTATAGGTGTATTCTTCGGTAACTGTATGACTATTATTTAGGGGTAAAACACTGTCATACATACAGTAGGTGAGAGGTTCTGAAAAAGTAAATTTGTCAGCGCTGATTTTCATTCTACACTGCACTGCTGAGGTGATGAACAGGATCTATGTGAACTATGTGGAAAATACAATATTTACATACAATATTATCTTTAAAAATAAATGCCACAAGTCACGATGTGGCGTAAAAATGCCATGTGAATCCAGCCCTATTGAGCAAAATATAACACAGAGGACTTAGGGCTTAGGCCCCGCATGTTTTAGGACCCTAGCAATGCCCCTGAATTAGACAATGGCAGATGCAAAGGTGTCTTCAGTTCCCTGCCAGGCATTCAGCACTTTTTCCTTTCATTCTTGTTTTTAGGGGGTGATGTGTGTAATGTAATTAGTTTCGGCATACAGTGTTTATTAGGATTCAGTTAAGGGGCAAAAAGTGTGATATAATACATTTTATTGGGTATATATTTATAAATATTTATATAAGGGGTATACTGTATATTTAACCCCTTACCGACCTATGACGTATGAGTACGTCATAGCGCCGGTAAGCGGCTTTGAAACGGGATCGTGGCGCGCTGCGGCGTCTGAATGACTGAAAAGCGGTGCCGCGCACCGTTTTTCAGCCCGATCGGGACATCAGCGATAAGATCGCTGAGTCCCGACGGGCTAACATGGCAGCATAGAGCCTTGTAAAGGCTCTGATCGCTGCCATATTCCTGTTTGCCCCACTTCCGTCCGCAGACAGGAAGTGGGGAAACCGCCATCTTTGTACACCCTAATGCATTGCCTAAGCACCATAAGGGGACTAAATGTTAAAGTAAAAAAATTAATAAATAAAGTTTTAAAGTACAAAAAAAAGTATTAAAAGTTCAAATCACCCCCCCTTTCCCCATTTTACAAATGAAAACAATAAAATAATAAAAAAGTTACACATATTTGGTATCACCGCGTCCAAAAAAGTCAGATCTATAAAAATATAACATCATTTATCCTGTAAGCTGAACACCGTAGAAGAAAAAAAATTTCAAACACCAAAATTGCGTTTTTTTGGTCATTTCACGTCACATAAAAATTGGAATAAAAGTAATCAAAAAAGTCGCATTTTTGCCATTCCCTAGTATACTCTATAGTAATATAAATAATACCAATCGAAAGTACAACTTGTCCCGCAAAATAAAAGCCCTCATATGTCTATATAGGTGGAAAAATAAAAAAGTTATGGCTTTCAGAAGACAAAGAGCAAAAAAATGTAGAACCATATTATTATGACCGTCCATCAGGAAGGGGTTAATTTCACAGGTACCATGTGTAATATAATTTTAGGAGTTCACTGTATAGTAGAATTAATTTCTAGGTTATTGTATGTAATATAATTTATTTAAGGGGGAACAGTATATAGTATCATAAATTTATGGGGTATATTTTGTAATATAGTTTACTTTAAGGGGTACAGCATAGGTATGTTCATACTGCGTTTTTGTATCTGCTTTTAGATACATGTTTGGATCCGTGTTTCCGACTCTAAACGGACCCAAACACGAATCTAACAATGAGTAGTAAGATTTACATTGCTTTATATGTAAAACATGCATTAGGGATGATATGTGTTTTACATGCATCTTTCTGATACATCTTTCGGATCCGTTCAAAGAATTGACATATCAATTCTTAATCCATTTGACGCAGCAGGTACTCTATTTAAAACAATAGGGTGCGTGTCTGCTGCAGCAAAAATGCATCCAAACACGCGCTTGCATGTTGGATGCGTTTTGGATGAGTTTTACGCAGTGCTTTTGAATGCGTTTTTTGGATCAAAAACATGCAAAAACATATTAAACATGCCGTTTGAATATACCCTATATATTATAGTTCATGGAACACAGTGCATAATATTATTAATTTCATAAATATAGTGTTTTATATAATTCATTTCAGGTGGCACAATGTGTTATCAAATTTATTTTAAGAGGCATCAATTATGGCATCACTATATTTAGGGGTTGAGCTGTTGTTTGTGTGGCACTATAATGAGCTTGTCTCAATTTAAAGACTGATAATTTGCTACAAAAGATGCCTGGGCAGCAGTGAAATATAGCTAAAAGAAGTCATAGGGGTCTGGACCAGATGGAAAAGAAAAGTAACTACTTCAAAGAACACATCACAACAATATAAATTCACTTTACTACAGAGTTGTAGTGGCTTTGCATTACTTCTATATTGCTGTATGGTTTCCTCTTGTGGGCATAAGGTACTCCAGTTTGACATCATTTGCTATCATTACTGTGCATTTTCAATTCAGCAAAATTTCCCAAATTGCTGATGGCAGCCCTGAAAAGCATAATAAGTTTAGTTGTGTTGAAATGCACACTTGTTTGTTTTCTTATAGTGGGCTCAAACAAAAGAGATTAGTAAAATATATTAGAATTATTAATATAGCACACTACTTTACTGCTCTGCAGAATAAGTTTATTTCTGACTTACAAACAGCCACTATTATTTCAAGGCTGCTGCAATGCCTTAAAAATATTAATATTTGCCTTTTGAGAACCTAAAAAAAGCTCTCAAGGAGGATTTATAACTGTTTAACGCAGTGAGAGCTTCTTAACCTTGGCAGCTATTAAATGTTAAGTTGAAACGCAGAACATTTTGGAATAACTACTAAAAAATAAGCTGACAGTCCCCCACCTGATAGATTTAGGATGCTTCTAGCTGCAAAATCTAATTCATTGGAGCCAAGGGGGAGAGTTGCACATTTCAGGTGCTTTAGATTATATGGAGAACATTAGTGAAGATTATATTTAAACAGAATATTACTGTCAAGTTCTATCTGGATTTGAAATAGGTTTTTGATGGTCGTCTCACTAGGAAATTCCTTTGCCTCTCTTTTACAGTGGTTGCCTGTAATGATGGTCTTTAGCAGACAATATTAAGTAATATACTGACAGACCCATGTCAGGGAACATTAAAGTTATAGTGTTACCTATGATGTTTTTACAGTCGATGATACCCTTTAATAGCTAAATACAATTTTTAATGTGTATCAAATTAAGAAAGTAATTTACAATACTTTTAAACCAAAATGATCATCTGTCAGGTGAAATTTAACAATGAACTGTATCGTTCTAAATGACAAAAGATCTTTTGCCATGATTGATCTTTTGGGAAAAAATGTTCTTAGAATTCTTCTAGAAAGATTTTGTATTCTTTATCAGTTGTCATTGAACATGGTTAGTTTGGATTACTGTAATGACTAAAAGTGACTTAAATGGTTGCATCTGCAAAATAATTGTGCACCAGATGGTTGTGTGTTCAACCTACTTTAATGTAATGTGAAAGGCCTCCTTTAGTTTTAGATGTGGAATGTGAAGGTATCATACTTCTGTTTGAATAAATTAGGGCATAATCCTATCTTGTATTTTATCTGTTTATACAAGCCTTATAGCTATACCAAATTTTTAGAGTAGGTTACATGATAGTTGGAGTTCCAGTTTCTTTTTAATAATGTACAAACTTGTTTATTGCTCTTAATTTCTATTATTTCAATAATAATGTTTCACATCATGGTAGGTTTTGAACCGTATAAAATGAGGACTGTTTGTTCCAGTATACTGTTTTATAAACTATAATTCTCCTATCAAGAATGATTTTTTTGTTCTGAAACTTCCCATCACGTTTTTGTCCTATTACATTGCTGTCTTTATTTTTCCCTATGTCATTTGATTCACTGTGACAGGCAGAAGACATAACATATCTATATAAAGCTTGACCCATTTAGGCAAATTAACTCTAATGTATGAATAATAGATTGAGCAACTTGTAGATTTCAATAATGGTGCTTGCTTTTATTGTATACCAATTTTAAAGCATTGTGTCCCAGGAGAGTACAGTGGAATCTGCATTTTTTTTTTTTTTTTTATTTGATCGATCTCAAGTTGTCTTTCACCCCTGACCACCAGAGAGAGGTTTTGGCCTTCCTTACAGAGCCCCTGATTTTAAAATCTGACACTGACAATATGCTACCTTATGTGAGAATAACTTTTTGACTAGTGTTGAGCGACTACGTTGACCATCGACATCGGTCGATGGTCGATAGTCGACCATCATCGACAAGATAGTCGATAGTGAGTGGTCGATTATGAGCGATGACCATTTAAAGTCTATGGGAAGCAACAACCCCTTTCATCAAAACACCCAACAGGCGGAGAAGTGGAATTAACATCCACACATCAATGGATACGTCACACTTAGCAAACACTTAGGTTATAAAAGCCACAGAAAAAAAATCACACACCATTCACTATCCCTTCTTGAACCAAAAGCATGACCCTTAAAAACCTGCATACCCACAAATTAAAAAGTGCCAAAGCAGTATTGATTTGAACCATCATTTACTTGAACTGACATTGAATATCCCTGTCCTGGAAGCAGCATGAGCCCCAAACCTGCATGACCCCAGTTTTAAAAAAGTGCGGGAAAAAGGATCTTTCAACCACCATTTTAGTTTCACTGGACATTGACTATACATGTCCGGGCCACAGCATAGCCCCAAACCTGCATACCCCAGATTAAAAGTGCCGGAAAAAAGGATCTTTCAACCACCATTTTAGTTGAACTGGACATTACTATACCTGTCCTGACCGCATATGACCATTAAACCTGCCCTGACCCACAGATAAAAAGTCCGGGAAAAAAGGAGTCTTTCAACCACCATTTTAGTTTCACTGGACATTGACTATACCTGTCCTGGCCACAGCATGACCCCAAACCTGCATGACCCCAGATTAAAAGTCCCGGGAAAAAGGAGTCTTTCAACCACCATTTTAGTTTCACTGGACATTGACTATCCCTTCCTGGTAAGAATGACCCCAACCTGCCATGACCCCAGATTAAAAAGTGCCGGAAAAAGGAGTCCCTTTCAACACCATTTTTAGTTCACTGGACATTTCCCTATACCCCCCCCCCCCCCGGGCCACAGAGGGACCCCCCAAAAACCTAAATGACCCCAGATTAAAAAGTCCCGGGAAAAAGGAGTTTTTCAACCACCATTTTATTTTTCACGGGACAAACTGCCTTGTCCGGGGTAGGCTTCCCCCGTATATGCGGACCAATTGAGCTTCACTGGAAAAACGGGGGTTTAAACCCCCTGTTCCCCCCAGGTCCCCTTTTTCTTTGGGATTCTTTTTCTCATTTTACTCAACTGCTGAGGAAATTTTCTCTGTACTTGTTCTCTGTTCCCTGCTCCATACTCCATGCCTCTGAATAACCTACATCTGGTCAAGTTTTCCTGTACCTCCCCCTTGTACAATTCAGAGGAATTTTTTACAGCTATTTTGTACATGCAAGTTTTTTAGTATTTAATTCTAGAAAACACATTTTTAAAATAGGATGGAATCCCACCATGTCCCTTTTTTTCTCTTTTTTTAATTGTATTAAATGGGTTGTCTCAATACAGGGATTGTAGCTATGTTAAAGACTTGCAAAACAAGCATTTTGCAATTGGTCCATTAACATTTTCCTAAACCCATTCCTGTTTCTGACAGCACCATCACCCTTGAGCCATCTTGACAATTTGAAGAACAAATGCTGTTAGAAACAAATTTTTTTATAAAGGACCTGTAGTACCTCCTCGTACCTCTACCATCCATGTCCTAACCCCCCTCTTTGCTCGCTTACCACCTAATTTCGCTCCATTGGTTTCAGAAATATAAAAAATTTGGAGAAGGTAATGGAAGAGTTTTGGAAAGTCTCTTATTAAAAGAGGGCAAATCACAGCTTTTCTCAAACCCCCCTCAAATCAAAACAAAATTGCTGGATTCAAATATAACTGCAAAGTAGATCTACAACAAAGCTGGCCTGCGCCAAAAGGGAAAAAAAACGTATCTAAATGTATTCGGTAATACAAGGGGATTTTGGGACCTATAATTTCACCTTTTTGGGACTATAAAATTTCGGATTTAATTTAAGTGCAAGCGCCTCAATGAACAAAGCTTTGTGCCCAAAGTCAAAAAAACACGTACTGTTATGTATTCTATAATACAAGATATTTTTGGGACCTTTCAATTCACCGTGGTGACTATAAAATTCTGGATTCAGATTTAAAATGCAAGCTGCCTCAAAGAACAAAGCTTAGTGCCCAAAATCAAAAACAAATATCTGTTAGTATTCGAAAAAATACAAGATATTTTTGGGGACCTTTCAATTCACCTGTGTATAAAAAAATTTCTGGGTTCAAATTTAAGTCAAGGGTTTATATATCAACAAAGGTGGAATGGCAAAATTGAAAATGAAAAACCTATCTGAAAGTATACTGATAATAAAAGGAGTTTTGCACCTAACAAAGAGACCTGCAGTTACTAGAAAAGATGTGTATCCTAAAAGTTCAGGCTACCCAATATCCAGGAAATATTTCAATAGAAAACTGTTAATATTAAAGCTATTGCAGTGCAATGTCTACACTAAGTCTTGGTGAACTTTATCCAGTATTCTTTATAGAGCTTGTCTATGTTCGCCCGCGGCCCCCCCCCCTCTAACCCCCGTGACTTTACAGCGGTAGATGCTCCTTTAAAATTCTCTACCTAACTACATAAAATCTTCCAATCTCTAATCTAACTTAATTGTGAGGATCACAGCTAATAGTAGAGGTTTCTCTTGAAGAAATAGAATAATTTCGCTGAGTTTGTTTGGACACAAGCAGAGCGCACGTCCTTCTGCTCTGAGACGCTGAGAGACACTGAGGCTGAACAGGAAACGCTGTTCTATGTAAAACAAGGTCATGTGATTTTTCCAGCCAATCGCAACCATACACATCCCAGTCATGACGTCGCACACCACATCTCACCTGCTCTATTCTGTAAGCGATTTGCTGGCCGCCAAAATGACAGGAAGGCCGAAATGGCGCGATCTTACTAGATGATGCACAGATTTTAACCTAAATTATCGCATGATCTAAAAATTTCGATCAACATAAAAACTGTGCCGATTTCAACTTTGTCGATAATAATCGCTCAACACTATTTTTGACACTTTTACCTATCCATGTAATTCAGTGATTGTTTTCTCGTGACACATTGGGTCACATGTATGAAAACTGTCTTTGTTGCCCATAGCAACCAATCAGAGCGCCCCTCTTCAATTTTCCAGAGCACATAATGGAAAGAGAAAGGCGCTCTGATTGTTCTATGCAACAAAGTGAAGTTTTTAGACCTAGACAGTTTTCATACATGTGACCCTATGTGCTTTAAGTTACTAAGAAATTTTGGTCCAAAAAATCTTTGTTTATTTGTGAAACATATAAAAAATTTGAAAAATGTACCATTTTCCAACTTCTAAAATTTCTGTGTGTAAGACAGATGGTTGTTCCACTCACAATAGTTTATAATTAGCATCTCCCGTAGGTCTACTGTAGGTTGGCATAATATTTCTAAATTCTTTTTTTCACACATTAAAGGCTTAGAAATTTTTGAGTAATTTTAACATTTTCAAAGAAAATACTACATAATAATTTTTTTTAGGGCCAGTTTAGTTCTGACATGGCTTTGAGGGGCCTGTATGTTAGATACCCGCATAAATGACCCAAATTAAGAAAATAGACCCCTTAAAGTATTTAAAAAAGCAGTTTAGCAGTTTATTTAAAAAAAGCAGAAATTAAAGCAAAGTGGAGGTGAAATTTGAGCTGAAGATATTTAATTTTTACAAGGAATCCTGGAAAAAAGCAAAACAAATTTTATTATGCAATATTTTCTGAGTTCGGCAATACCCTACATGTGTGTGTAAACTGCGTTGGGTACAATGGCAACCCGTACAACCCTACAAGGGTAGGGAATGCGCTATTTGGCTTTTGGAATGCAGATTTTGGTGGGTGCCATGACGTATTTGGAAAGTCCCCAAAATAAAGAACAGGTGAAATCTTGCAGATATCACCTCCTCTTGGATTCAACACCAAACAAAATACCTATTCTTACCCTCCCCTTACCCTTCCTCACAACAAGGACATCAGCTTGAAAAGGGCGGCTCTGTTTACAATACTCACAATACTATAGACTCTACGTCCTAAAGGTGCAGTCAGTATTCTGCACCCCAATGTGTTGAAAAAAATCAAAAGAAGTTCAGACGCGTTTCCCCTCTCAAAAGAAAGGTTTATCAGGGGACAGTAGGATATTCAAAACATAGGATATACAGATAGTGATAGGTGATAGCCAAATTGTCCTAAAGGAATGTATGGTCAATCACCCACAGCATAAGATGACACTGACAGCACTCTAGATGAAAAAAAGGGTATTTATGGGACTTTACTATACGGGTCGGTACAATTACAATGCTATAAATTTTATATAGTTTTTTTATGTTTTTTTTTTACGTTTACTTTTTTACTGCGATTGAAGTGAGCTCCAGTAGTGGGCGACACAGCATGGGGCCAGCTGTAATATACAGCTGGTTCCATGCTGTGATCGTTTGGGCCCCACTTGGGAGCCCGCATGATGTTCAAGACGTACCCATATATCCATTTGCGGGAAAACCTTCCCATCTAGGACAATGTTAGTTAGAGGTTAATATGTGTCCTCCAATTTTGATCCATGCCTGGTTTTGACTGAAAAAACTGCATGTAAAAATCTGAACCTTTGAATGCAGCCTAAAAATATTCAGGCAGTGAATGGCCACATGAACGATCAGACATGACTTATAACCATTTGTGCATCCATTTACTTTAATTTCTGTCAGAAGAACACACATTATTTTTCATGGGTGGAGTGGGAAGTGTACTACCATTATACAGTGAGTTTTACAACTGCATAAAATATGTGATCAGCCAACGAATGAGCATTTGTTTTTTTGCTGGCTAATTGCAGGGCCTTTCACATAGGGAAACAATTGGAAATGGGTATTCTTAGGAATACTGTTTCTAACATTTTCTAACATAATCGCAATCGAAAAGAGATGTTAACTGATGTAATCCTCAACAAAAAAACATTTAGCCTACTTAATGATATAAGAGCAAGATATATTTTATCAGAATGCAGGGAAGCCACAATGTTATACAAAGGCTGGACGGGTGCAAAAGTGAAGAACATCAACTCACAGACCTATCATTCAAAAGGTATCTTATGTGTATTTTTTAAGGATTATCTCTACCTTGCATTGATTACATCTCCTACCAAATTTATTGTTTATTACTAGTGTTGAGCGATTGTTATCGACAAAGTTGAAATCGGCACGGTATTTACGTTGATCAGATTTTTTAGATCACGCGATAATTTAGGTTAAAATCTGTCATAATCTATTACTAACGCAACACCATTTTCGGCGCTTCCTGTCATTTTGGCGGCCAGCAAATCACTTACAGAATTAGAGCAGGGTGAGATGTGTGTGCGATGTCATGACGGGATGTGTATGGTTGCGATTGGCTGAAAAATCACATGACCCATCGTTTACTAGAACACATCCTTCCTGTTCAGGAAATCCAGTGTCTGTCCAGCGTCTCATAGCACGTAGGACGGCGTTCTGCCCTATCCAAACAGCTCACAAACACTCACGAAAATTATTTTATTTTTTCACAGAGACAGCTCTACTTTTAGCCTGTGACCTTATAAGTTAGAGTTAGATCAGAGATTTGCAGATTTTAGGTAGTTAGGCAGAGAATTTTAAAGGAGCATCTTCCGGCGTAGGCGAAGTCACTGATGGAGTGGGGGGGGGGGGGGCGAGGGCGAACAACAGACAAGCTCTATAAAAGATACTGGATATTGTACAGCCAAAACTTTGGGTTTAGACCTTTCAATGCCTTAATACTTAGGATACAATCTATCTAGTAACTGCAGTCTATATGTTTAGGTACCAAAAGCCTCTTTTTATTATCAGTATACATTCAGATAGGTGTTCTTTTTCATCTTTTGCCCAGTCCGAGCTTTTGTTGATATACCGACCTAGCCAGTTAAAATTTGAATACAGCAAATTTTTATAGTCCCCCAACAGTTGATAGTGCCAAAAAATACTTTCATTATCAGTATACATTTCAAACGTGTTTTTTTTTCACTTTGGCGCAGGCAAGCTGTGATATGATAAGCCCCTTGCCATTTAAATTTGAATCCAGTAACTTTTGTAGTCACCACAGGTGTACTGATAGGTTGCCAAAAAATACCTTTTATATCCGTATACATTTCAGACAGGTGTTTTTTTTTCACTTTGGTCAGTCACGCATTGTTGATAGAACTACTTTGCCAGATAAATATTTTTGAATCTAAGCAACTTAGTAGTCACCACAGGTTGAATAGGTCCAAAAAAATACCTTTTATAATCAGTAAAAACAGAATTTCAGAAGAAACGTGTTTTTTTCACTTTGGCGCAGCACTGTGTTGATAGAGAGCCACCTTGCAGTTAAATATGAATCTCCACAACATTGAAGTTACCACAGTGTACTGATAGGTGCCGAAAACACCTTTTAATATCCTTATACTTGTTTCAGTACGGTGGTTTTTTTCACTTTTGGTCAGCTCAAGCTTTGTTGATAGATCACTTTGCAGTTAAATTTGAATCCAGCAACTTTGTAGCACCACAGGTGTACTGATAAGTGCCGAAAAACACCTTTAAATATCCTATACTTTTCAGACGGTGTTTTTTTCACTTTTCACTTTTGGTCAGTCAAGCTTTGTTGAATAGATCTACTTCTGCAGTATAAATATGAATCCAGCAACTTTTGTAGTCACCACAGGGTGTAACTGATAGTGCCAAAGTACCTTTTAATATCCGCATAATACATTACAACAGGTGTTTTTTTTCACTTTTTTGGTCATCAACTTTGTGATAATCTACTTTGCAGTTTTAAATATGAATCCAGCAACTAGTAGTCACCACAGGTTGATAGGTTGCCCAAAAATTAATACTTTGGATTTATCAGTATACATTTCAGATACGTGTTTTTTTCACTATGGCGCAGGCAAGCTTGTTGATAGAGCCACCTTGCAGTTAAAATTATTGAATCACAAACTTATGGTGTCACCACAGGTGTACTGATAAGGTGGCCGAAAACAACTTTTAATATCTGTATACTTTCAGACGGTGTTTTTTTCACTTTGGTCATCAAGCTTTGTTGATAGATCTACTTTGCAGTTAAATTTTGAATACCAGCAACTTTTTAGATCACCCACAGGTGTACTGAATAGGTGCCAAAAGTTACCTTTTCATATCCGAATACAATTTCAGACAGGAGTTTTTATACTTTTGGTCAGTCAAGCTTTGTTGACCATAGGGATAGAAAGATCTACTTTGCAATTAAATTTGAATTCCAGGCAACCTTTGTAATCAAACCACAGGTTGATAGGGTGCCAAAACATACCTTTATATCATATACATTTCAATTACGTTTTTTTCACTTTGGGCGCAGGCAGCTGTGTTGATAAGCCACCTGGCAGTTAAATTTGAATCCAGCAACTTTGTAGTCGACCACAGGTGTATTGATAGGTTCAAAATACACCTTTTATATCCGTATACATTTCAGACAGGTGTTTTTTTTTTTTTTTCACTTTTGGTCAGCAAGCTTTGTTGAAGATCTACTATGCAGTTAAATTTTGAATCCCCCAGAAACTTTGTAGTCACCACAGGTAACTGAAAGGTGCCTAAAAATTACCTTTTAAAATCCGTATACCATTTCAGACAGGTGTTTTTTTTCACTTGGTCAGTCCAAAAGCTTTGTATAGATTCGATTTGCAGTTAAATTTGAATCCAGCAACTTTGTAGTCCACCACAGTAGATAGGTGTCCTAAAAATACCTTTTAATTATCAGCAATACATTTCAGAAAACGTGTTTTTTCACTTTGGCGCAGGCACTGTGATTGATAAGCCATCTTGTCAGTTAAATTTGAATCCAGCAATTTACTTTGTAGTCACCACCGGTTGATAGTGCCAAAAAATACCTTTAATATCATATACATTTCAGATACTGTTTTTTTCACTTTGGCGCAGGCAGCTGTTTGATAGTGCCACCTTGCAGTTAAATTTGAATCCAGCAACTTTGTAGTCACCCCAGTGTAGAATTAAAAGGTGCCAAAAATACCTTTTAAATATCCCGTATACATTTTTCAGACAGGTGTTTTTTTCGGTTTTGTCAGTCAAGCTTTGTTGATAGATCTTCTTTGCAGTTAATTTTGAATACAGCAATTTTTGTAGTCACCACAGGTGTACTATAATCCAAAAATACTTTAAATATCCTATACATTTCAGACAGGTGTTTTTTTCACTTTGTGGTCAGTCAGCTTTGTTGAAAGATCTAACTTTGCAGTTAAATTTGAATCCAGCAACTTTTGTAGTCCACCACAGGTTTTGATAGGTGCCAAAAAAAAAACCTTATATTATCATATACATTTCAAGATAGTTTTTTTTTTTCACTTTGGCGCCGCAGCGTGTTGATAAGCCAACCCGCATTAAATTTGGAATCTAGTAACTTTGTAGCACCCCAGGTGTACTGATAGTGCCAAAAATACCTTTTAATATCCGTATAGCATATCAGACAGGTTTTTTTTTTCACTATTGGTCAGGTCCCAAGCTTTTGTTGATAGATCTACTTATGCAGTTAAATTTGAATACAGACAATTTTGCTTAGTCACCATCCGTTGTCTGTATAGGTCCAAAAAAATACCTTTAATATCCGTAATACATTTCAACAGGTGTTTTTTCACTTTGTTCAGTCAACTGTTTGGTTGATAATCTACATTGCAGTTAATTTGTATCCAGCAACTTTGTAGTCACCACAGTTGATAGTGCCCCAAAAAATACCTTTTATTAATCAATATACATTTCCATATATGTTTTTTTTTCACTTTGGGGCGCAGCACTGTGTTGATATAGCCACCCTGCAGTTAAATTTGAATCTAGTAAACTAGTAGTCACCCATAGGTGTACTGATAGGTGCAAAAAATACCTTTATTATCCCGTAATACATTACAACAGGTGTTTTTTTTCACTTTTGGTCATCAAGCTTAGTGATAGATCTACTTTTGCCAGTTAAATTGAATCCAGCAATTATTGTTTTAGATTTTAGGGACTTTGAGAATAGTCAGTGATTATGCCGTCTTGTAAATAAAGACTTTCCAAAACACTTCCATACCTTCCTCAAATTTTTATATTTCTAACATGGACGAAATTCATGTGGTAAAGCGAGCATACAGTGGGGGGTAGGACATGGAGTTAGAGTAAAGAAAGGTGCTCCTTCCAGTGCTGGCTACAACACGCATGCCAGTGGATCGTCAGTTGCTCAGGACCATCAGGCCTGTCATCGCTGGTCAGGGCCCTGTGAACCAGTAACGAACAGCGTCGTCAATCTGTTCTTCAGATGGTTATGAACCTGCAATCCAGCAGTCTTACCTCCTCGTCCTCCATTCCACACGGCCACAAATGTCGTCATCAGCTCAATCAGCATCGTCCAACATGAAAAGAAGCCCAAATGTCCAACTCGTGTACCCACCAATGTGGATAATCCCATTTTCTGAAGACCTCTTTGAAGACAAAATGCGGTTGGAGTCAGAAGGCATGTTTAAAAGATCAAAGGCTAAAGGAGGATGATTTTCTCTGCTCTGACGCCAGTTACTGATGCCATCAGAGGAGGAGAAGGAAGCCGGTCAATTGGCAAAAATCCGGACTGTCCGCAACACTTTTTCAGTCCCTCTTGCTTGAAGCCCGCAGCTCCTGGATGCAGAATGTCAGGACACGAAGTCACCTGTGTTGATGATGATGATGACACATTGCGATCCAACGTGTCTTTTTTCAGCATAATTTTGCTTGCGAGCGCATTCATCACTGGACGAGAGGAAGACGATGGGGTAGTGTCAGTATGGGTCCCCGCCTCAAAAAGAGACGGGCGGTTCAGAAGTCCCTGAAATATTCCACCAGCCCACGGTCACGAAACCGCAGATCCTCGTTTTATCGCTGTCAAAAAAGGTCAGGACCTCTCAAGCCTGGGCCTTCTTTGAGCAAGCCTCTGATTCACCCGCGATGTTCATATGCCCGCCTTTGCCGTAACGCATAAGTAGAGGCAAGAACCTAAGGTTTTAAAACACCACCAAACATGTCTTAGTCACATGCATCGAATGCAAGAGGTTTGAAACGGAGGCAACACTTGGCCAAAAAGGCCAACCGGACACTGGGCCTCCAACCTACTGTGCACACCCTCTGTCTCCGCCTCCTCCTTCCGCCACCACCAAGCTTCCTCAGCTGCCCATGTCCTCTCAAGTCATGATCAGGATCAGCCTCCGTCAGCCTCCACCGTCGCCCGAGTACCACCAGCAACCACCAAGACCCATCCTACCCCCTCTCCTCCGCCAGTATGGACGACCTCCACTCCGTACAGCGGCCAGTCTAAGCCAGCCTTCTGTCTTCCAGGTTTGGAGCAAAGAAACACTTTAAACAAACCCCAAACCATTCCCAAAGCCAAAAGTCTGAATGTCGGCAATTGCCAGGCTTTTTGGGCCTTGGAAATGTTGCCCTTTTTCCGTCCTGTGGTAACAAGTGGCTCCCGACCGGCCACGCGTCATGGCCCTTGGCTCTCCCAAACCAGATGCCGAGCAGCATCTCTTTGCCAGAAAAAGCCAACCCTGCCCTGGCCAGCCACGGTCATCTAAATTCAAGCGCTTTGCTGCTTTGTTGGCCGGAAAAGTCCATCTGACCACCAACACATGACTAGTAACACGCCAAGTCGCTATAGTCTCTGTGACAGCTCACAGGGTGAGCTGGTGGATTCTCTGGGGGTGACGGTGGCTCCTCCAGGCTCGGCGCGCGCCACTTCAAATCCGCAGGGATGGTGCAGGGTTTCTTTTCCCCCAAGGTCCTCCTGGTGCATCACGTGCCCAGATAAACCAGCCATGTTGAAGATTAATCGTCTTGGAGACAATCCACACACTAGGTCAGAGGCTGTGGAGACGGCTCTTCCGCAACGAGATCCGAGCGCCTGGCTGGGTGACAAGAACATTGTGACAGGCAACGTGGTAAGCGATAAAGGGCGAAATCAGCAGGCCGCCCGTAAGAACGGTATGCTGGAGCACATCCCGTTGCCTGGCACATGTCATGAACCTTGTCGTACCAGAAATTTTCTAAAGAGCTACCCGGCTGGACTGCCTGCAGAGGAAGGCTCGAAGTCTAATTTTCGCCCACTTCCACCATTCGCACCCTGCTTTCGTCCCGCCTGGCAGCGTTGCAGCGTCAGCTCGGCCTCCCCGTCAACCGTCTCAATGTAGACGTGGCAACACGCTGGAATACACCCTCCACATGCTCCACGATTGTGCAGCAGCGCAATGCCATTACGCAGTATACGAAGTGACACATGGCCTGACAAGCAGCGTGCGGACCTCTCGGGTGTTGAGCCTACCGAGAGTGGATGCCAGGTGAAAGAGCTCTGCACCATCCTTGCCAGTTTTGAAAAGCTGACCAAAAATGGTCAGTGCGGAACAATGCCCTTTGTCCGCAATGAGCATTGTGTGATCTTAGTTCTGGAACGATCGTTGGACACTCTGAAACAACAGGTCCCGTCAGCGATGGAGGTGGAGACAGACACAGATGCGGACACTGAGCCTTTCTCTCCGTCAAATCCACAAGGCCCGACAGTTTCACAATTTCATTGGTCTTCTTAGGCAGTGATTCGGGTTCACCGGGCTAGTGCAATTGTATGCATCAGCTCTCAGGGTGCATCATCCTCAAGGCAAGTCGGGCTGTGTTGAAGCTGTGGCCCGAGAAGCGAGGAGGAGGTATTCTAGACACTGACGTTACCGACATTCCCTAGCCTTGGAAAGAAGTTGGCGCGAAGTTGAGGCGGAGGAGGAAAATGATAAGATCAGTTTGCTAGTGCCCCTCGAACCCAGAGGTTTGGAAATCAAGGCTCCATCACTCACATGAGTGCTATAATCTTCCATTTCCTCCAACATGATCCTCGCATTAAGGCCCCATCAAACTGAACAACATTACTCGGTGGCCACCTCACTCCAGGATCCCCGGTACAAAACAAAACTCAGGCACTTTCACATCCACCCACCCAAATAGAGAGTAAAATGCAGGAATGGAGACCTTGCTGTTTGATCAACTGGAGACACCTTTGCGTTCTGCTTCACATCCGCAAATGACACGGTGGAACCACATCAGCCGCCAGTGACAGCATAGAGTGCCAAGTAGCCCAATAGCGGCAGCAGCAACAGCATGCAAGGTTGCAGAAGCCTAAAAGGAGACTTCTGGCAATCGTTATTACCACCTCACCAAACGCATGCAATGCAGGGCCACACATACATCCAACACACAGAACCAGCTTAAGATCATGTGGCAGCGAGCTATCTCGTCCTCACACCGATGTTTTTGGATGAGTTCCGGACCCAATAGACTTCTGGGTATCCAAATGGACGAATGGCCCAAGCTCACTGCGCCACGCCCCATAGAGGTGTTGTCCCTGCCCAGCCCCCAGCGTCATATCTGAGCGGACAACCTTCCGCACAGCGAGGAGTCATTACAGACAAACTCATCTGACTTTCACAATATTGGATCGTTTGTACTTTCATCATCAGATGAATCATGCATGGATCTCCTGATGAAGTTGTGGCCCCAATTGCCGAGGTCACGATTAGGTTGCCGTCTACCTTTCACATTCCTCTTCAAACAGAATGGTCCTCTTGAAAACTTTTTTTTAAAAATGATTCCATTTCTTACTCTGCAATTTATTAGTCTCTTTTCCCAACAATCTAGTTCATTTTGGCTGTTTTGCATGTGAGGAAACTGTAAAAGACAGTCAAGGTTTCAAGACAAAACCGAATTCCATTTACTCACTTCATCTTTAGAAATTTTCGCATTGAGTCAATGGTTAGAGTCATGTTGCTGTGAGATACAGCTATAATTATGTCCTTTGGAACAGAAAATGTGGGGGCTGTTTAAAGTGGCATTTCCTCCCTCACAATTTTTACAGTGGCTGAGAAGTCAATCTTTTTATAATTTTTTTGGGACATGCTTTGCTTTGAATTGCAGCAATAACTACAGGCTCCTATTCTAAAAAAATTTGTTTATAACAGACATTTTGTCTTCACAATTGTCCAAAAGTGGCTCAAAGGGTCCAAGCTTAGAATTTTTTGGGTGGCAATTATTGCTGTGGACATGCCAGCTATACTACAGGTCCATTATAAAAAAAATGTTGTTTCTGACAGACATTTGTTCTTCACAATTGTCAAAAGTGGCTCATGGGTCATGTTTTGAATTGTGGGCATTTTGCTGTGACATGCACTATACAACAGTTCCCCTATTATAAAAAAATGTTGTTTCTAACAGACATTTGTTCTTCACAAAGTCAAGAGTGGCTCAAGGTGAAGGTTGCTGTCATACACAGTAATAGGTATGAACACTGTTAATGGACCCATATGCAAAATGACTTGTTTTGTGCAAGATCTTTTATTACCATAGCTACAACCCTGTATTGAGACAACCCATTTATTACAATTAAAAAAGAGAAACAAAGACAGGGTGGGATTCCATCCTAATTTAAAATTGATTTCTAGATTTAAACTACTAAAAAACTTGCATGGTACAAAATACTGTAAAAACTTATTCATCTGAATTGTAACAAGGGAGGTACAGGACAACTTGACCAGATGTAGTTATTAGAGGACCATGGAGTTAATGGAGCACGGACAGAGAACAAAGTACAGAGCATTCTTTTCCTCCACACGTTGAGTAAAATGAGAAAAAGAATGCCAAGAAAAAGTGGCACCTGGGTGGAACAGGAAGCATAACCCACCAGTAAAATCCAAGTGAATGCTCAATTGGTCCGCACTCATACGGAGGGGATACGCTACCCATTTGGACTGTGGTACTGAGGAAGGCTGGAGGTCTTACCAACACAGCTTCCGCTTCTTCTTCACTCTGTTTCACACGACTGTTTTCATTGCACGATTCGTAAGGGCATTTTTACCGTGTTAATTAGATGGACGGAAACGCCAGCCTGGGCTCTCACCTCTACCCTCAGTAACACCGGCCCAGGCTGCTGACCTTCGTGTTAATAGAATGACAGATCTACCTGTCTCTCACCGCACCCACTGTAAGTCTGCAGCTGGACCCTCCAGTGTTACCAGATGGTTGAAAACCGCAGCACTGGCTCTCACCGTTAGGAGCAATCAGAGAGCTTCAATATCCCCCCTCTAAAAAATCAGATTTTGAAAAAGGTGATTTCTGTGCTAGGTTAAGTATGTAAAAAGGGTCCAGCTGGGACACAAATTGCACAATTTGAGGCTTAAAATTTACTGGGCTGGAGTCACTATGGGTCGCATCATTTGAACTCCATGGGATCTGTCTCTAATCAATAAGAAGGAATTGGTGGAAAAATGAAACCATTAAATTGAATTGGCTGAATCAGTCTCAGAAGCCAGGAGGGGCAAATGTCTTCTCAACTAAGAAGTTTTTATGGTGATTATAGGACATTTGTATTAACTTTATGGGGGGTGACGGACGAATTACACATCTACACGTTTAAAAATACATTAAAACTGCATGGGAGGGTGTCTATGGTTTATGTTATCACACTTGAAAAAAAAGCAAAATGGTAATAATTATTGTGAGGACCGATTTTTATCGACAAAGTTGAAATCCGGCAAGGTTTTTAATGTGATCGAGAATTTCCAGATCATTGCGATAATTAAGGTTAAAATCTAGCATCATCTATAAAAACCGCAGCCTTTTTCGGCACTTCCAGAAATTTGGCGCCAGCGAAATCAAATACTGATAGAGCAGGTGAAGATGTTTGTGCGACGTCATGACTAGGGATGTGGTATGGTTGCGATTGGTCTGGAAAAATCACAATGACCTCGTTATACATAGAACACGTTCCTGTTTCAAGCCTCAGTGTCTCTCAGCTCTCATAGGGATAGGACCTGCGCTCCTGCTGTGGCCAAACAGCAACAAGCGAAATTAGTTATTTTCTGCACAGAGAAAACCTCAACTATTACTGTGATCCATCCCCAATTTAGTTAGATTTGAGCATTTTATGTAGTTACTAGAGAATTTTTTTAAAGCACTAATTCTACCGACTGTAAATTCACTGAGCGGTGGGCAGCGGGGGGTGGGGCCGCGGCGAACACAGACAAGCTCAACTCTATAAGAACACTGATAAAGTTCACCAGACTTAGTGGAAGACAATTGAAGTGTGAATATCTTTATTATAACAGTATTTCTATTGAAATATTTTCTGGATATTGGGCAGGCCTGAACTTATATTGGATACACACATTTCTAGTAACTGCAGGTCTCTTTGTGTTACTTGCAAAACCTCACTTTTTATTATCAGTATACATTACAGATATGTGTTCATTTTCATTACCCAATACACCTGTGAACTGTTGATTAATTCCACCTTGCAGTTTAAATATACAATACAAGCAATTCTTGTATCAGGCCACAGGTTGTTAGTTGCCAAAAATACCGTGTATGCGTACGAAAACATCACAGTTACGTTGTTTTTTTTTGACTTTTGCGCACCCAGCATTGTTCATTGACGCAGCAAACCACGTAAATCTTAAAACAGCAATTCTATATTCATCACCACAGTGAATAGGAAAGGTCAAAAAAATACCGTTTATTATACCAAAAATAACAAGTTTACCGTTGTTTTTTTGACTTTTTGCGCACCCAAGCATGGTTCATTGACCGCAAGCATCAAGTAAATCTTAAAACACGCAATTCTATATTCACCACAGGTGAATTGAAAGAGTGCAAAAAATACCTTTTTTTTTACTTTTATTATATCAAAACATAACAGTTTCGTTTTTTTTTTACTTTGCGCACCCAGCATGGTCATTGACGCAGCATCTTCTACGAAAATCTTAAAACAGCAATTCTATATTCACCACAGTTTGAATTGAAAGTGTCAAAAAATACCGTTTATTATATCAAAACATAACAGTTTACGTGTTTTTTTGACTTTTTGCGCACCCAGCATTGTTTCATTGACGCAGCATCTACGTAAAATCTTAAAACAGCAATTCTATATTCACCACAGGTGAATTGAAAGTGCAAAAAATAAAACCGTTTATTATATCAGAAACAATAACAGTAACTGTTGTTTGACTTTTGTCACACCCAGCTGGTTCATTGACTGCAGCAACTACTAAATCTTAAAACACAATTCAATAATTCACCCAGGTGAATTGAAAGGTGCAAAAAAAAATACCGTTTATTATATCAAAATATAACAGTTACATGTTTTTTGACTTTTGCCACCCAGCATTGTTATTGACGCTGCATCAACGTAAATCTTAAAACAGCAATTCCTATATTCACCACTGGTGAATTTAAAGTTGCAAAAAATACCTTTTATTATATCAAAACATAACATTTACTTGTTTTTTGACATTTGCACACCCAACAATGTTCATTGACGCAGCATCTACGAAAAATCTTAAAACAGCAATTCTATATTCACCACAGGTGAATTGAAAGGTCAAAAAATATCGGTTTATTATAATCAAATATAACAGTTACGTGTTTTTTACTTTTTGTGCGCACGCTGCCACATTGTTCATTGACGCAGCATCTACGTATATCTTAAAACAGCAATTCTATATTCACCACGTGAATTGAAAGGTGCAAAAAATATTTGTTTATTAAATAACAAAACATAACAGTTTACGTGTTTTATGACTTTTGCGCACACCAGCATTGTTCATTGACGCAGCACTACGTAAAATCTTAAAACAGCAATTCTATATTCACCACAGGAGAAATTGAAAGGTGCAAAAAATATCGTTTAATTAAGCCAAACATAACATTACGTGTTTTTTGACTTTGCGCACCCACTTTGGTTCATTGACGCAGCAAACCACGTAAATCTAAAACAGCAATTTCTATATTACACCACAGGTGAATTTGAAAGGTTTCTGGTACTTTATAACCAAGTGTGGTTTGCCTAAGATGTACACGAATCCATTTGACTGTTGTGGATGTTAATTTCAGCTTCTCCAAGCCTTGATTAGGTGTGTAATAATGAAGGTGTTGTTGCCTCCCTCCCATAGACTTTAATGGTAATCGCTCATAATCGACGGCTCACTATCGAAAAAAACTTATCGATAGCGACCGAC
Source organism: Phyllomedusa bahiana (assembly GCA_025379985.1). Classification (NCBI taxonomy): domain Eukaryota; kingdom Metazoa; phylum Chordata; class Amphibia; order Anura; family Hylidae; genus Phyllomedusa; species Phyllomedusa bahiana. Next base: position 22,142 of record JAODAL010001476.1, on the reverse strand, counting down.
TATCGACAATCGCGACGATCTCGAGTAGCCAACCAATCGCTCAACACTAGTAAAAATGTAAAACTAAAAATATAAACTTCCCTAAATAAATTCTGTAAAAAATGTTCCAGTTACCAAAAATATACTAAAGAGAGTCACTGTACAAATATAGCATAGTGCCACGTGTGATCTGTGGTCAAACAGGTTTGGGTGTCATGCTGTGGCCCAGGACAGGGATAGTCTAATGTCTAAGTGAAACAAAATGGTATGAAAGACTTCCTTTTTCCGTACATTTTAATGTGGGGGTCATGCAGGTTTGGGCTCATGCTGTGGCCCAGGACAGGTATAGTCCAATGTCCAGTTTAAACTAAAAAGGTGGTTTGAAAGACTCTATTTCCGGCACTTTTTAATCTGTGGGTCAGAACAGTTTTAATGGACATTCTGCGGTACAACAGATATAGTTATTGTCCAGTTCACTAAAATGGTGTTTCTAAAGACTCCTTTTCCCCGACACTTTTTAATTTGGGGTCAGACAAGTTTAATGGTCATACTGCGTCGCAGACAGGTATATCAATGTCCCAGTTCACTAAAATGATGTTAAAGACTCCTTTTTTCCTGGCATGTTTTAATCTGGAGTCAAATATGCAGTTTGGGCACCAGCTGCGTTTCCCAGGACAGGATATTCATGTCCCAGTTCAAGTAAAAATGATGGGGTTCAAATCATACTTGCCTTCTGGCACTTTTAATCGTGGGTCATGCAGGTTTAAGGGTTATCTGTGGGTGCATGACAGGAATATGAATGTTCTGTGATTTTTTTTCTGTGGCTTTTATAACCTAATTGTCATCCTAAGATGTAGCAACATATACAGTTTGCTGTTGTGGATGTTAATTCCATCAGCTCTCCATCCCTGTTTTGGGTTAAGAATTAAGGTGTTGTTCCTCTCCATACTTTTAATGTCACCAGGCGATAATCTAGTATCGACCTATCGTGTATCTATTGATAATTGCCGATATCGACTATCGACCCGATGACGATAGTCAACGTAATCGCTCATCACTACTTATTACTATAATGCTTTTTTATTAATGGATTTTTAGTTTTTATTTTTTGGATTTTTTTATTTTACTTTTGCATTTTAGAATGTCATGCCTAAGGAGAAAGTACCTCCCTAAACACATAATTTGAGACAAATTTAAACTCTAAAATTCTACCTACTTAAATATGATTCCATTGTATTAATATAACTATGTGATCACAGCTCTTCTATTAGATTTCTAGTTCCTTGAGTGTTTCCCCCATCATTAAAGATGGGGAAGGATAAGTATTATAACTGTACACAGGTAAGACTTCTATAAGGGGGTAATTACATGCTGGCTAACAGTCTAGTGTGCCTATAATATTAAGTCACTTGGACTCTCTAATGATTAAATCCTTAATGGAAGGTGTCTGTCAGTGTATTTGAACCTATGGGACCACCCTCATGTAATGTGGTGGTTTGTCTACATACTTCTAGTATTGAATCTACCTATGTATCAGAAAGTATGGCTTCTTTCTTTTCCTGATATAAGTTGTCCCACTGTTTCTCAACAGAAGTGAGCCTTGGTGAATTCCATATTAGAATTACACATTGGAGTACATTGGAGCAGTAAGCCATTATCATCTGTAATTATGCCACAATGTTTCCTGTAAATCCTAATTTTATATATATATATAATATATATATATAATTATAATAAAAATATATATTTTAATATATATATATATAATTATTATATATAATATATAATATATATAACATACACAGTGTCCGGACTGGGGGTCTGGGCCCACAGGGGAATTGAACTTGGGGGGGCCCACCCTACTGTACAAAGAAAAAAATTACCGGCCTCTCGGACATAAATGGGGCCCATTTTACCACATAATACAGGGGCAAAACAGAACTGTATTGTGTAGTACAATAGCAAGGGACTCACATATTTTTCTATCTCACATTTTTCAGTCTAACATATCATAACACAGGGCTAAAATAGCTCCATCCATATCCCCCCCCCCACCCACAATACAATTTTCCCCCCTCCAAACCCCCATACAATATCCCCCTCCACCCACATACAATATCTCCCTCCACCCACATACAATATCCCCTCCACCCACATACAATATCCCCCTCCACCCCCCAACAATATCCCCGCCACCCACAATTTCAATATCCCCCTCCACCCACATACACCATCCCCCGCCACCCACATACAAAACCCCCTCCACCCACATACAATATCCCCCTCCACCCACATACAATATCCCCCTCCACCCACATACAAATCCCCCCCCCCCCACATACAATATCCCCTCCACCCACATACAATTTGCCCCTCCCCCCACATAAAAAATATCCCCCCCACCCAAAAAACCAATAACCCCCTCCACCCACTTACAATATCCCCCTCCACCCCATAACATTATTTCCCTCCACCCACATACAATATCCCCCCCCACCCACAGACAATACCCCTTCCACCCACAACAAAAATCCCCCTCCACCCACAAAACAATATCTCCCTCCCACACATAAAAAATTTTCCCCCCCCCAAAACTTTTCCCCTTTGGGAAAACACCCCTACCAATTTTAGAATTTAAAAAAACCCCTAAAATTTAGGGACCCCCAACCGGAGAGAAATATCTGATGAGTCTTTCTTTTTTCTCTTTTTTTCTGCTTTCCTTCCCAAACACCCCCAAAGATGACTTGTCCCCCCCCACAGCCATCCCTGCAGAAAAAATTAAACAAAAATATCAAAGAACCCCAAAATTTTTCCAGCATCTCTTTACCCATACCCCCTCTGTACAAACCTCCCAGGGGGGAGAGGGGGTACAAAGCCATAACTTAGGGGTTTTGTTTTTCCTGGGGGGGTTGGGAAAAGGGGGGAGGGGACAAACCCCCCCTGGAGAAAATCACAACAGGGGCCCAGCTGCCCTCAAATTAATATTCCCCAGGTAGGTAGACAAGACCCTAGGAAGGTAGGAAATGGGGCAAGGCCCCAGTCTGTAGGGTGGGGTTTCCCCCATTAGTAAGCTGTATATTTAAAGGGCCCCCCTTTAAATAGCGGGAAAGGGCAGTTAGGACCCCCTTTAGGTAGTATACAGGCATTTTAGGGTTTCCCCAAAGAAGAGTATCCCAGCATTTGGGGGGCTTCCCATAAAATAGTAAACGGGCAGTAAGGCCCCCTTTTAGGTAGTTTTCAGGAGTTTGGGGGCCCCCCTTTCGGGTAGTATACGGGTAGTTGGGGGCCCTTTCCTTTAAAGCTAGTGGCGGGAAAAGCCCGGGGCCCCCCCCTTTTAACCCTACTGTGTGGGAAGTCAGGGCCCCTTTAGTTTTAGGTACCGGGGCCCCCCTTTTATCAGGGCCCCCCTGTGGGTATTTGGGGGCCCCTTTAAATTTTAAAGGGTACCCGGGGCCCCCCTTTTGTATCGGGGCCCCCCTGTGGGTTTTCGGGGCGCCCTTTGTGTCAAGGTTTTCCCTTTAGGTACCAGGGCCCCCTTTTTAGTCGGGGCCCCCCTTTTAAAGGTAGCCCGGGCCCCCCTAAAGGGGTACCCCGGGGGCCCCCTTTTTCCGGGGAAAGGGTAGCCGGGGCCCCCTTCTAAAGGGTACCCAAGGACCCCCCTGAAAGGTACCCGGGGACCCTTTTGGGTATCAGAACCCCCCGGTGGGGTCAGAGCCCCCCCCTTGTACCAGGCCCCCCCTTTAGTCAGAGCCCCCTTGGGAGTCAAAAGCCCCTTTTGTAGCGGGAGCCCCCTTGAAACCCGGGGGGCCCCCCCTTGTAGTCACAGCCCCCTTGTAGCCAGGGCCCCCCCCTTGGGTACCCAAGAGCTCCCTTTTACCAGAGCTCCCCTTGTAGCCAGACCCCCCCCCTTTGTATTCAAGCCCCCCGCGTAGTCAAGCCCCCCGCTTTTGGGGTCAGACCCCCCCCTTGAAGCCAAAACCCCCCTGTAGTCAGACCCCCCCCCCCTTGTATCAGAGCCCCCCCGGGAGTCAGACCCCCCCCCTGTATCAAAGCCCCCCTTGTAGCCAGAGCCCCCCTTGTAGCCAGAGCCCCCCCGTTTTAAAGCCCCCTGTAGCCAACCCCCCTTAGCCCAAGCCCCCCTTTGGGTACCCCAACCCCCCCCTTGTACCAGACCCCCCCCCTGTATCAGAGCCCCCCCTGTACCCAAACCCCCCTTTACCAGAGCCCCCCTTGTAGCCCAAGCCCCCCTGTAGTCGAGCCCCCTTTTTGTAGCCAGAGCCCCCCTTTAGCCAACCCCCCGGGTGCCAGACCCCCCCCTTGTAGCCAGACCCCCCCTGGTAGCCAGCCCCCCGAAACCAAGCCCCCCTTTTGTAGCCAGGACCCCCCTGTAGTCAGACCCCCCCTTTGTAGCCAGGACCACCCTGAATTCAAGCCCCACTTGTAGCCAGGACCACCCCTTGTAGTCAGACCCCCCCCCCCTTTGGAACCAGGCCCCCCTTTTAGTCAACCCCCCCTTTTGTACCAGGCCCCCCCGTAGTCAAGCCCCCCCCTTTTTTACCCAAAGGACCCCCTGAAATTAAAGGGGCCCCATTTTGTAGCCAGGCCCCACCCGTAGTAAAGAGCCCCCCTTGAAAAAAAAAAAAAAAACCCCAGGGGCCCCCCTGTACCAGACCCCCCCCTGAAAGCCAGGGCCCCCCCTTTGTACCGGGAAGGCCCCCCTTTGTAGCCAGGGCCCCTCTTGTAGTCAACCCCCCCTTGGGTAGCCAAACCCCCCCCTTGTAGCCAACCCCCCCCTGTATCAGACCCCCCCCCCTTGTAGTCAAAAGGCCCCCCTTTAGTCAGAGCCCCCCTTGTACCCCAGAGCCCCCCTTTAGCCAACCCCCCCCGGGTTAGCCAAAACCCCCCCCGGTACCCAGACCCCCCCTTGTAGCCATACCCCCCCTTGTAAGTAAAGCCCCCTGAAAATCAACCCCCCTTGTGCAAGCCCCCTTGTAGTCAACCCCCCCCTGACCCCAAAAGCCCCCCCCCTGTAGTCAGAGCCCCCCCCTGTAAGCCAGACACCCCTTTTGAACCCCGGGGCCCCCCCTTAGCCGGGGGCCCCCCCTGTAGTCAGAGCCCCCTTTTGTAGCCAGAGCCCCCCTTGTAGTCAACCCCCCCCTGGTACCCAACCCCCCCTTGTTTTCCAGAGCCCCCCCTTAGCCAACCCCCCCCCGGTAACCCCAAGACCCCCCCTTGTGGGCAGACCCCCCTGAAACCAGACCCCCCTGTACCCAACCCCCCCCCGTGTCAAAACCCCCCCCCCTGTAGCCAGAGCCCCCCCTGTATTCCAACCCCCCCCTGTAGTCAGGCCCCCGGGTAGCCAGAGCCCCCCTGGTAGCCAGGGGCCCCCCCTTTTATCAAAAAGCCCCCCCTGTAGCCAGACCCCCCCCTGTACCAAAGGGGCCCCCCTTTTGAAGCCAGACCCCCCCTGTAGCCCAGCCCCCCCTGTAGCAACCCCCCCCCTGAAAGTCAAAAGCCCCCCCCGGTAGCCAGGGGGCCCCCCTGTCCCAAAACCCCCCCTTGTACCCAAGACCCCCCCTTTTGTAGTCAGAGCCCCCCCTTTTACCCGGGGCCCCCCCTGTGCCAGAGCCCCCCTTGTACCAGTACCCCCGTGGGTCACGCCCCCCTTTGGGTATTTTTAAAAAAAAAAAAACAACAACAAATCATTCCCGGGCCCCGGGCCCCGCCCCTCGGCGCGGGGCCCCCCCCCCGGCTCCGACTGGGGGCCCTGCATAGGGGGCGGGGTAAAAGTAAAGTCCCCGGGCGCGCCTAGGGTCACCAGTGGGGGCCGGGCCCCGGGCAGGCTGAAGGCTTAACCCCTTCACCTCCCGGGGAGATGAGGGGAGCGCGGGCGCAAGGGGCCTGTGCTCCGCTGACAACCCCCCCCGCACACCCCGGGAGTGGGGGCCCAATTATTTCCCCAGTTTCCCGGGGCCCGGGTCTCTGAGCGCCCGGGCCCGCGGGTCCCGGGCGCTCAGGGACCGGTTTGCGCGGAGGGGCCCCCCGGGGACAAAGGAAACTGCCTTCCGGGGCCCCGGGCGGCTGGGGGGGGGGGGCCCCAAACCGGGGGGATCCCCCGGTCCCCCGGCGGCCCATCCGGCCTGTATATATAAAAAATTTTGGGGTTTGGGGTTTGGGAAACAGCTCGGGATCCCCCGCATGAGTCTTTCGGGGAAATGAGACAAAAGGCAGAATCAGGTACAAAACGGCTGTTTGGGCCCCTGGGTTTTTTTTAAAACAGAAAGAAAAAAAAACCAATGGCAAACATGCACACAACAACAAAAAAAAAAAGACTTGCTCTCTGAGCGCTTTGCTAAAAAGGGGTTTTTTTTCCCCCTCACTATCCCCCTTTTGGGTTTCCCTAAAACTGGTTTTCCCTGTAAAACACCCCCCAAAGCCCAGAAGGTAGCCCTGGAGGTACAGCCACCCCCCAGTCAGCTTACCTGCTGACCTTTTATGCAGCCGGGAAACCCCGGGCGGGAGCCAGGGGGGAAAAAACCCACCCACCCTGCTTTTTGCTTACTCCCAATAAAAAGGCCAACCCGGGAATGGCTGGTAGCAGTACTAACGTTTAAAAAACATAGGTCGAAAAGTTTGTACTGTCACATCAAAATTTATCAACCCCTTTCACTCCCCCCAAGGCTGCAAATTTTGGTGGCATGCGCCTGGACCCCCAGACAAAATGTCCGGGAACCTGGCTGGGATAAAATACTCCCTTGAAACCCCTTCCCAGCTGGGGCCCTTACATATCCCCCCCCTCTGCTAAAACCTGGGGGCGGAGCACTTTGTGCCATAAAGTTTTTGCACCCGCGACAGTGCATCCCCCCTTTTGCTTGTTGTGCCCCTGGGGGGGGGAATTTTCTCCCAAAAATTTAAAAAAGTCCTGTAAGCCGGGAAACCCAAAACCGGTGGACCCTTGAAATTTTTTCCTTTGTTTTGGGGCCATCCATTTTAGAGGTAAAATGGCCGTGATTATTTTAAAAAGGGCAACCTATCAGGTAGTAGCACAGTGCCTCAATAGCCCACTTAAAAGGCCAGGCTTCCCTCTCTCAACTATGGCGTAATTTTTCCCCGGCCCGCCGATATTTTTTTTCCGGGCTGAGGTACACCCCGGGTTTCCTTCTCCCTAAACCCAAACTGTGCCCAGGACAGCCCCAAAATTCCCACCTCAGGGGCGTCTGCCGGAAACCAAAAAATTTCCCTTTTTTGGAAGGTGGCGCAAACGAGCACTGGCTCTTGCAAGTAACCTTTTCCCGATTTTTAAAAAGCTTTTTCGACCCCCCCGGGTTTTCCCTTAACCATAGGGGAAATTTGGGACCCTTTTTTTAGATTTTAAAAGGGGGGCCCGGGTATGGGGGGCCAAAGTTGGGCACAAATCTCCTATAAAACCCTGCGATACCAAAGAAAAGCCCTGCCCCGCTTCTTTAAAACCCGGGTTTGGGGCCAATTCCAAAATTGCTTCAAGTTTGCCCATCTGGGGCTTGATGACCCCCCCCCGATGTCATAGCCTAGATAGCGAGCCCCTTACCCAAGGCACACTTATTGGGGTTGGCATTTTAACCCTTTTCCCCTTTAAGGCATCTAAAAAGGGGCCCTGAAACTCCTGGTAGGGGGGATTCCCAGCCCGTACAAAATACCACCACATCCCCAAAAAAGCCGACGCATTTTTTTCTATGAGGCTGTGGGAGGAACGTCCACCCAACCCGGGAAATGGGGCCCGGACCCCCAAAAGGGCCCAAAAGGGGAAGGGACAAAAATAATAAAATTTGTCCATCTGGGGGGGGAAAAAAGGGCATTTTCTCCCTACTTCCTTTGGAGGGGGCACCTCCAAATACCCCCTTGGTCAGGCAAAACAGTAATGTACCTTGCAGGTCCTAGCCGCTCGACCAACTCATCCCCCCGGGCATTGGGTGGGCAACAAATTTTGAAAAGCTCAGGGGGCTTGCGAAAACCTTTCAGAATCCAAGCTTCCCCCTCAGGTTTTTTGGTATGAGCACATAGGGCTCGACCACCCATTTGGGAAACCTTTTTTTATACCCCCCAAACTTTAGCATCTTTTCAACTTCCCTTTAGCAAACGCTTGCCTCTTTGGGCCCCAGGCACCCTAAAAAACCCTCAAACGTAAACCCTTTTGGCCAGGGTTTTTGTGACAAATTTAAGTTAAATGATTTTAGTCCTACCTGGCATTCCCAAAAAAAACCCGCTGATTCCTTTGTAGGAACCCCCAAAATTTTCCCGCCGCTGTCTTTGGAAAAATGACTCAGAGATCCCGGACCGGTGGTAACTCTCCCTTTGGGGGGACCCCCATGCCTCGACCCCCCACCGACTTTTTACCCGGGCCTTCCAGGGCTTTAAATTTAAATTTACATGGGGAAAATTTGGGTAAAGGGTTTTCCCTTTTTCCTTTGCGGAAGACCCTTTTAAATTTTTCCCCCACTAACCCGCTCCTTAATCTCATAAAGGGGCCCCCGCCACCTTTTGTTTTGCCAGAAAATTTTTTTTTCGCCGTTGGGGACAAAATACTAGTACCCCCGGCCGGCCCCGGCTAAAACACCTGACCCTTTTCCGACCGTTGTATCCCCTGGCCGGGTTTCCCCTTTCGCCTGCCCGCGGGTTTTCCCCCGTACTAGGGAGAACGGCCACAAACCTGTCCTGCATTTCAGCGATAAAGCTCAAAGAAACTCCCAAAAGGGTATTCCCTGCTCCCCCGGTCTCCTTGGCCCATGCCAGGGGCCCCCGGGGGTTTCTACCCAAAAGGACTCGAAGGGTTTAAAAAACCCCCGTGGAGCTGCGGGGGCTTTCCCCTTTCCGAGAACATGGGGGGTAGGGAAGAGAAAGGTCCCAAACCTCCCCCTCCTTATCTACCACCCCTTTTTGAGCATCCTTTTTGGGTTTTTTTAAATCTTTCCAAACCCGAAAACCCCGGTCCCGGGGATGATATCTTTAGGGTACGGGGATGTGTAATGTTAATTTGGGCGGGAGAGTTCCTTGGGGGACCTTGACATGAAGGGGGGGCCCTGTCTGTTTTATCTCCTTCGGGATACCCGTGCGGGGGAACATTTGGGAAAATTCCTTTGCCTTTTTCCTTTGGGGGAGGGGTTTTCCAAGGGGGGAATTTGGGCCCGGGGAAAACGAGTTTGGGGAAATCGAGGACCCCTAAGATTGCTGATGTCCCCCCGGGGCCCGACTTAGGGGAACGGGCCCCACCCCGGGTCCCCTGGCCGATCCTTTTCAAAGGGGGCCTCTATTATTTGGGATTAGGAATTAGGGGGGTCCGAAAATGGGGGCCCCAGGGGGGTTAAAAATTTTAAACTCGGGCAGGGCTGCAGTATTCCCAATTGCCCGAAAAATTCCCGGCCAATAAAAAAAAAAAATTAAAAGCTCCACCCCTCTCCCCCCGGGCTTCTCCACCCCTAAGTTTTCCCCCCCCCAAAACATGGGATTTTTGGGGTACTCCAAAACCGGGCGGGCATGTGACCCGTGGGCCCCCCAACTGCTCTACCAAAAAAAAAAAAAAAAAAAAACCTTTTTGGGTTTGGGGTTTTTTTTTTACCCCCGGGGAAAAGCATATTTTTTTACCACAAAAAGAGGGGAAACCAAACCTCCGGGCCGGTTCCGGGGGTTCCCCCTCTATTACCTTCACAAAATTTTTCCCGGGAGGCCCCAATTTTTTTGGGGCCCTCAGCTGCTCCTGCCAAAAATTCCCCCCCGGATACTGGCCAAAGGGGGCAAACCCCTCGCCAGAGGGCCCTTTTCCCGGGGCCCCCCGCCCCGGACAGACAAGGGGGAAAACCCCTCGGGGGTTTTCTTTTCCCGGTTTAGAAAACCCTTACCCCCTTTAAACCAAAAGGATATGGGGCACACTTTTTTTTTTCCCCACAAATCCCAAACAAGGGGAAATCACAGCCATGATTATACTGTGGGGGAAGCTCCCCCAACCCAAAAGCCAAACCCCATGTGTGGCGGGGCCCCCCCCAGGGGGCCCTTTTGGGTTTTGTACCACGGGTTGGGTAGTCCCCGGTGTCCCCCTGTAAAACAGCACCCATCGGTGGCCGGTTTGGGCTGGGGCCCACCAGCCCCCGGCCTGCCACAGGTTTTCCAAACTTCCGGAGGGCCAAGAGGGGGTTTTTTATGGTGTGGTTTCCCTTATTTTAAATTTGGGGCCCTACCCCCCGATTTTCCCCCCGTCTAATGTGCGTGGGTAATAAAGGGCCCTTTTATACAATTTCGTTTCACCTTATACCATAGTCCATGGGTTCCCCCACATAAAGGGCACTGTGCGGCGATGTTTCCCATTTCCCTTGCAAACGCCAAACAGATGATGGGGGTCCGGGCTTTTGGGCAAGAGCGGGGCCTTTTGGGGTTTGGGAACCTTCCCCCCTTCTCACCCAGCCCGGGGTCCCCCCCCCCCTCCCTCCCCGGACCCCTTTAAAGGGTTTCCCCTTTTGGGACAGGGGCAGTCTTACCCCCTCGACTCCGGTTTGGAAAGCAGTCCTTGGAGGAACCCCCCTCGGTTGGGACTATAACGCCCCCACAAGGAGACAAAATTCGTCCAGGCTTTTGGGGTCCGGTACCCCACACAAAACCCCTGGATCCCCCCGGGTAGGGGAAAGCAGAAGTGGTCACAAACGACCCCTCCGTCCCCCTGGACAGCGTAAAAGAAAAGTTTTTGGGGCTGCAGCCACTTGCTTGGGAGGTGGGAAAAGGGGGCAACATCTGGACCAAACTGGGGTTTGGGTTTGGAAACGAACTCCCAGGCGTGAACTCCTTTTGGGACCGGACCGCCAGAGTAACCCCCGTCGGGCCCAGGATTCCCCCCCTTTTAGGGCCGGGTGTATTCCCCTTTCGGGCCCTTTAGCTCTCAGGGCGAATAGGGGCCCTTTTGTGGCCACCAGAAGAAAGGGGGGCCCGGAAAGTCAGCCCCCTGGCCCCCGGGTTTTCTTCCCTCTCTCGCGATCCTTCGGAAAAGGGGCCGAGAAAACGCCTCCACGCATCATCTGGGGCCCTTTTAAAGTAGAACTTCAAACACCCTTGACGGGGGATGAGGGCCCACCTGCTGCCCCCCCCTGGCTTGTAGTCAGGACCTGGAGCTGCGCTGTAAAGGGGCCGGGTTTCCTGTTGTTTTTTCTTTAAGGCTTTCCTGGGGGTTCCCCAATCCCCCGGCTTTTGGGCTCTGCTTTAGCCCGCAAAGGTCCCTCCTGGGGGGCCTTCTGGGGGCTTGCCCCCCATTAAACTTGGGGGTTGGTGTTCGGTATTATTTTCTTCACCAGCTCGCCATTTTGGGTTTTCTCCGCTGGTTGCACGTTGCCCCCTTTTAAAACCCACGACTATAAATTGGGAAACCCCTTTTTTGCTGCCGTCTCTTTAAGAAAAAGCGTCTCTTTAAAATACCCCTACATCCCCCCCCCCAGTGTGAGCTTGCACAGCTCTGGGAAAACACCCCCATGAGTCCTTTTTAGGCCTGAGACAGAGGCAGAAGTCAGGTTTCAAAAAGGGCTGCTTGGCTCCCTGGGTTTTTTTAAACAGCAAAAACAAAAACCAATGGCAAAACATTGCACAGCAACCCAAAAAAAAACAAAAAAACTTTCTCCTGACGCTTTCTAACAATGGTGTAGTTCCCCAATATCCCTTTTGGGCCCCACACGGCCTTTTTTTTTCCCCCGGGGAACACCTCCACCCCGAAGGAACTGGGGGTTAAGCCCACCCCAGTCAGCTTACCTGCGACCTTTTAAGCCCGCCAAAGGGAAATCCCGGGGTGGAGCCCTGGGGGGTTAAACACCCAAACCCCGCTCTTTTCTTACTCCCAATGAAACCAACCCGGGAATGGCTGGTTTTCCGTACTAAAAATTTAAAAATAGGGGGACAGTTTTTACTGTCGACATCTAATTTTAACAACGGGCCCTTTCACTCCACCAAGGCTGCTTAACTTGGTGGGATCTCCCTGGACTCCCCAACATATGACCAAACCCCGGCTGGGATATATACTTTTCCCCCTTTTAAAACCCCCCCACTGCGGCCTTTCAAAATATAAATATTTACCACACCTCCATCCACCAGGGTTACAAAGGGCCCCAAAAAGCCTGGGGCCCGGACCGGCCAAAAAATGGGAACAGTTTTTCCCCCCTGGCTCTTCCAAAAAAAAGCCAGGAAAAACCAAAAAACTATTTGCTTTCAAAGGGAGCCATAAATGTAATACAAAATTTTTTATTGCCGCTGCACCAGCATTAAAAAAGTTTTTTTAAATTCACCGAAAGCCAGCCAGTCCCGGGAAAACTATCTACCATCAAGGCAGTTCCGGGGCCTTTTTACATACCATTCCCCCCCCCCCCTCGCCCAAACCCGGGGTTCCTGGGAAACCCTTTGCCAACATGCAATGACCCTTGACAAGGCATCTGCATTTCCCTTTTATTTTCCTGGCCTAGCTCTACTGAAATTTAAAATCTTTTAAAACGAAGAACCACGGGTGATGCAAGCTTTTTTTTTTCCCCCCCTTTTTTTAACTCAGTCATCTGAGGGGGGGATGATCCCGAAAACTAATCTAAATTTTTCCCTTTCCCTTTCAGGTATTAACAAAGGCCCACTTAATACTAGGGATTTTTCTTTAAATTTTTGAGTATTTCTCTTTGGAGGGGCAGCCCTTTTTACTCACTTAAAGGGGTGTTCCTTTTCCAAAATTTAAACCCCCTTGGGGCATCACAGCTCCTAACCCGCATCCGTTGCATCTTCCCGGATGACAAATTTTCCCCGGAAAAAGTCCCGGGGTGAAAAAACACCCCGGGTGTCTACAGAGGACCGACTTAAGTGTTTAGAAGGGCCCCTTAACCTCGTGGGCCCCCTTAAAATGGGGGGAACTTGGGCCCATTTTGTTAGGGTTGGGCTGGGCACTGTTATTTCAGCAAATTTGTGGATAAAACTTCTATATACCCGGGCCAAAAAAAAAATTTCCCCAAAATTTTCCCTGACCTGTTTCTTTTTAGGTGTGTGGGTAAACCCTGCCCTGCTTCAACTTTAATTTAACTGTGTGTAATCTCTCACTGTCCTACAATATCCCCCAATACTTGGGGCCCTTTTTTAATTTCCCCATAGCACATTTTTCTAGGGGTTTTTCATAAAACCACCTCTCTTAATGCCCCCCCCGAACACTTGGAAATTTTCTGAGTTTGGGTTTTTCCCAGTCGGACTAAAGATGAAAATTTAACCAGAAAAAGCCGGCCCCCATATTTTCTGTGGGGGTTTAAAAACCCCCTCCATTATCCTCTTTAAGGGGGGTTTTGCAAATTTCCCAAATAGCATCCTGACATAGTGAAAAGACCCCTCAGGTGGGGAGAAGGCCATCTTCACTTTAGCCTCCTTGGATAATGGGATTTTCCATTACCCCTTGATGATGTCATCTACCCGGGACACGGGGTAGGCATCTATCTCATTTAGTTTCCAGTAGTTGTTACAAAACTGCCGCTCTCCATTTGGTTTTGGTACCAGTACTATTGGACTGGACCATCCACTTTTCTCTTTGGTTATAACCTCCTGTTGGATCTCGGGAGCACTATAGCGTTTTACATTTATCCTTGCTTTTGGGTCAGTGATGATCTCATGCTCAATGACTTTGGTTAGACCCAGGGACTAGAGATGGGCGAATTTCTCAAAAAATTCGATTCGGTCATTTCGCCGAATTTTCCGACAAAAATAAATTCGGTTTCCGAATTACTTTGGCACAATCGCGTTAAAAAGCATCTATTTTCCAGGCTGCACAGAGCCTGCAGGTGCTGTAGAACTTGTGCCATGCTTAAATATGCAGAGGGAGCTTGGTTTGGTCTTCATACAATGTTTGTGTTTTAGTATGACACGCAGATGACTGCCGCCCTCTTAAATCGCTTCACTATAAAATTCATTGGGCACTTAAAGGGCAAAACTAAACCAAAAACTCAAGCGGGAATGTAGCCTGATAAAGTCATGCCAGCGAAAGCTGGAAAAAAACAAGTGAGAGCTCAGGGGGGCAACATTAGTGACAGAGGTGTGTAGGTGACGGCGGCGCACAGCAGCATGAGGTCAGGCAGTGGCACAATGACATTCTGGAGGTGGCAAAACGCGAGGAAGCCACAGAGTGGCACAATGACATTCTGGAGGTGGCAAAACACGAGGAAGCCACAGAGTGGCACAATGACTGAGAGCGGAGGTCACGGCGGCAGCAGTATGAGGTCTGGCAGGGGCACAATGACATTCTGGAGGAGGCAAAACAGTATTAGTCCACAGAGTGGCACAATGATACAGGGTGGAGGTCACGACAGCAGCAGCATGAGATCAGGCAGGGCACAATGACATTCTGGAGGGCGGCAAAACAGTATTAGGCACAGAGTGGCACAATCACACAGTGTGGAGGTCACAACAGCAGCAGCAGAGATCGGGAAAGTGGCACAATGACATTCTGGAGGCGGCAAAACGTATTAGGCCACAAGTGGAAACAATCACACAGTGTGGAGGTCACGGGGGCAGCAGTATGAGATCAGGCATGGCACAATGACATTCTGGAGGGGGCTAAACAGTATTAGGCCACAGAGTGGCACAATCACACAGTGTGGAGGTCACGGCGGCAGCAAGTATGGATCAGGCCGTGGCACAATGACATTCTGGAGGCGGCAAAACAGTATTAGGCCACAGAGTGGCACAATCACACAGTGTGGAGGTCACGGCGGCAGCAGTATGAGATCAGGCAGTGGCACAATGACATTCTGGAGGCGGCTAAACAGTATTAGGCCACAGAGTGGCACAATCACACAGTGTGGAGGTCACGTCTGCAGCAGAATGAGATCAGGCAGTGGCACAATGACATTCTGGAGGTGGCAAAACAGGAGTATGCCACAGATTGGCACAATAACTGAGAGCGGGGGTCAGGGCGGCAGCAGCATGAGGTTTCACGCAGTGGCACAATGACACAGTGTGGAGGGCACGGTAGGCGACACATCAGCAGCAAGAGGTCAGAGAGTGGCCACAATAAACATTCTGGGGGGTGGCAAAACAGGAGGAAGCCACAGAGTGGCACAATGACTGAGAGCGGAGGTCACAGGTAGCAGCATGAGGTCAGGCAGGGGGCACAATGACACAGTGTGAAGGACATGGCAGCAGCCACAGCAGCAGCATGAGGTCAGACAGTGGCACAATGACACAGTGTGGATTTCACGGCAACAGCAACAGCAGCAGCAGCATGAGGTCATAGAGTGGCACAATGACAGAGTGTTGAGGTGGGTGGCAATACCAGTCCCCCTGGAAAAGATGGTGGGTAGGCAGAGGGAGAAACGGCAGCAGATTTCTGGCATCATGCGGTGGCGGCATCAGAATAGGGGGCTGAGGCAGGAAAGTTTGAACCCAACTGACGCCTAAGGCATTGGGTTGTGGAAATCCTGGCCGATTCACGCCTGATTCATCTTGACAAAGGTCAGTGGTTCCACATTTCCCGTGGACAAGCGGGTTCTCCTTTGGGGGGTAACAATGGCCCCCCGCCGCACTGAACACCCCCTTGATGCCACACTGCTGGCCGGGCAGGACAGCTTCTCCACTGCAAACTCGGCAAGTTGCGGCCACACATCCAGTTTGGCTCCCCCAGTAGTCCAGCGGATCTTCTAACTGAGGTTGCAGGGTGCTGTCCAAGTAGGCCACAACCTGTTGGTTCAGGGACTGCTCCAGGTCCTGCTGCTGCTGCTTCTGGCGACTGCCCTCCTCACTAGGCGGGTGAAGGAAGCTGCTCATCAGTGAATCCAGACTTAGGTTACTACAAATGGAGCTGGTACGGCTCCTACCCCCACCTTCCCCCAGCAGCCGCGGCTATAACGTGAGCGCTGAGGAACCCCCCGGTCAGACCTGACAGAGGGGGAAACGATGCCGCACATGGGCAGTGGCCAACTGATTACGGAGATTTTCCCTATAGTATTTGAGTTTGTTTTCCCCTCTCAATAGCTGGAAAAAAGGCTCCCAATTTGGGACCGGTAGCGAGGTCCAATAGGGTGGAGAGCCAGAAGTCAATCCCTCTGCCAGATGCTGACTATTCGGCTGTAAACTAGCCAGGCAAATAAGCAGCTGCGGGCCATCTGCACAAGTGACCCCGAGGGACTCCCTTGCCTCCATTTCCACTGTATACTGCCACGGTGCTTGGGGTCATCTGCCCCCGTCTTCCTCATCTCCATCCACCTCCTCCACTGCTCCTCCTCTCTTGTACCGGGGTAGAAAATCCACTCATTTCACCCAGAGATGTAGTCGCCACGTCCTCCAGTCCCCTGCCCAACAGATTTTTCAGCATCTGTTCCAGGACATGAAGCAGGGGATGACGTTATTCATCCCTAGTCCGGGCGACTGACAAATAAGTCGCCTCCTCGAATGGCCTCAACAAACGGCAAGTGTTACGCATGACTCCACTGGCTGACATCAAAGTTACACAGGGAAGTACTTCTGTCTGCCTGGATCATTAAAAATCGTTAATGGCCTTCTCTGTTCATACATGTCGTCCAACAGGTGCAGGCTGGAATTCCAAGCGGGTGGAAAACCCATCGCATATCAGAGTGTGTTGGGGGGGCCGTTCTGCCCCCTGCAACTCGAGGAGGGTGTTCCTGGCTTTGTACGAATGGATAAAGTGCATGCACAGTTTCCGGGCCATTTCAGAAATTTTCTGAAGATCGGTGGAAAGACTTCAGGAACCCTTTTCACAACCAATTGAACAAATGCGCCATGCAGGCACATGGACCATCCCTCCTCAGTGCAGCGCGATCCCATTTTCCCCCTCCCATTGTCCGTCACCATGGTTTTCCCATTTTCAGTTGGCACGGGGAAAGCCACACATCGATTTCTTGCTGCATGACGGGGGAGTAGTTCCTCCCCTGTGGACTTCGTTCGCCGAGGCAACCAGGTGTAGAACTGCGTGACACCGCTGTGCCCTACACATGGGGGTATGATGGGGCGAGAGTACTTGTGGAGGCTGAAATGGTGGTGATGGTGGAGGAGGAGTAGGCAAAATATTGGCGCAGGTGCAGCAGTTTGAAAAACGTGGAGGAGAAAGCGGGGTCTCCCTTTTCCAAGTTTTTGGGGTGCCTGGGCCCGGAAGCACATTACCCATTGGCCGTGAAGGACATGTTTCTGGCCCTGACCCTAGTTACAGCTCCAGACGTCTGCGCTGCTGTGCTTCTTGGAACCAAACCGATAAGCTCAAGACTGACCCACCTTCTGTTTTTACATATTTATGAAGTTTCTGGTACTGCCTTTTTGGAAAAGAAATTACGGCTTGGAACTCTCCATCTCGGCTCGGCACAAGCCATTATTTTTCTGAATGGTGCTGAGTCCACCATTTGGAAAGGAGGGAAATGCAATAAAACAACTTGGGACAGAGCACGGTCAGCTTGCTGCACCTTAGGATGGTTGGACACATACTGTTTGTCTCTTTGCAATCGCCTCGCTGAACGACTGCTGGGGGCCATGGTACGAGGACAGGGGCATCTGGACCGCAGATGATGTCAAAGAGAAACAGCTCCCTTCTGCAGAGGTGGTGGAGCCTTGACTGGCTGCAATGGCATGCGAGCCACTGGGCGCTGCTGCTTGCTTTTGCTGCGGCGGCAGGAAGACCACCACATCTGAGCCACGTTTTCTCCCAGGCCACCGGAAAGGTGACACTGCATGTGTTGAGGCAGGCCGTGGTGCCAAAGTTAGCTCCCTGGCCACGCTTACTTTCTGCCCACAGATTTTTACATATACCCATATTCGGCTCCTCCGGGGTCTTAGCAAAGAACTTCCACACCGCCGAGTATTGGATTTTACCGCCAACGCTCCGCACTGAGTGACACTGCCGCCGCTGCCTCGCTGAGCCCCTGTTTCCGCTACTTTCTTGGACCTGCGAAAACGGATGTTTTTTACCCCGTGGCTGCTTGGCTCCCGACCTCACACTGCTGCTATCCCGCTGACTCACGGGCCCCACGACCCACTTGCTGGCTGCGCTACTGCCTGACGTGCAAGCTGACGCCCCTCCTTCTCCTGACGATGATGAAGCCCTTGCCTCACCCGGCTCCCAAGTGCGTCGGCTAAATCATCATCTATTTGTGTTTCATCGTCACTGCTGTCCTTAATCTCCGGTCGTGGTATGCACAGGCTGACCTCTCACAACATGACCTCCCATGCCACTCTCCACATCTATACTTTGCCGCCTAAATGTAAGAAGCAGGGTTATTGGCCCCATTTCTTCGCTGCCAAGTAGCTGCTGACGCCCTCCTCAAATTGTTTTATCCTCGCTATATAGGTGGCGCTGAGCCCAGACCACATAGTAGATCTCTGGCTGAGGGGAAACCGGGTGGGACAGAGGCAGGCTGAGGGCAGGTGAGGGGCCGCTGACCCGCTCCCGGGCCATGCCAACTAAGGGTTGTTCTGAGGTTCCCCCCGACTCTTGGCTGGGTTGTCAGATGTCATCTGGGGGGAAGAGGATTACCTAGTCAACTAATCAAGAACCCTTGGGTTGCTGAACAACACACGGCCGCTAGATGACCCGCGGCAGTTGTGGCCTCACCGAGTGACCCCTGCTGCGACATCCCTTGCTGTGCTGTGACCTGGGCCTGTTCCCCGGAATGTTTGTTCCACTGCCACTCGCAGGTGCAGAGCCTGCCACCCTCGGGCTGACATACTGTTTGTTCTAAAATGTACAGGCACTGTTTTGATGATGATATCTGTATATGATAAATATACACCCTGTTTTTGACTCCAAATGAACCCATAACAAGCTTGGGTAACCCTTGGGTATAAAATTTCGCTCCACAAATGGCCAGGAAAAAATTTACTTGTATTGCCGTTTTAAAAACACTTGTGGTTTTAACTAAATGTAAAAGCACAAACAGGCTTAAATAACCTTCAGACATGAATTAGGCTACAGGAAAAATTTATATATTTTGGCGTTGAAAAAAAACGGTTTATTTTTGTCAGCACACCACAAAACAACGCTTAATTAACCCTGGATGTAAATTGCGCCAAAGAATTGAGTCCCCACAAAATAGTAGCTTTGTAGTGTGTTACAATTGCGTGTTTTTCTACGCCACACAACAAGAGATACAGTTGTAATTAACCTTTGCTTGTGAATTAGGCTACAGGAAAATTTATATATTTTGGCGTAGAAAAAGACGGTTATTTTTGTCAGGGACACCACAAAACAACGCTTAATTAACCCCCTGGAAAGTAAATTGCGCCAAAGATTGAGCCGCCACAAAATAGTAGCTTTGTAGCGTGTTACAAAATTTCGTGTTTTCTACGCACACAACAAGAATACAGTTGTAATTAACCTTTGCTTGTGAATTAGGCTACAGAAAAATTTATATATTTTGGCGTTTTAAAAAGACGGTTATTTTTGTCAGACACACCACAAAACAACACTTAATTAACCCCGGATGTAAAATGCGCCAAAGAATTTAGCCGCACAAAATTAGTAGCTTTGTAAACGTGTTTACAATTGCGTGTTTTCTTTCGCCACACAACAAGAGATACAGTTTTTAATTACCTTTGCTTGTGAATTAGGCTACAGGGAAAAATTTATATTTTGGCGTTGAAAAAGACGGTTTATTTTTGTCAGCAAAACCCAGCAAAATAAACGCTTAATTAACCCCTGGATTGTAAATTGCGCCAAAGAATTGACCGCACAAAATAGGTAAACTTTGTAGCGTGTTACAAATTTCGTATTTCTACGCCACACAACAAGAGATACAGTTTTTAATTAACCTTTGCTTGGGGAATTAAGCTACAGGAAAAATTATATATTTTGGCGCTGAAAAAGACGGTTTATTTTTGTCAGCACACCAGCAAAACAACGCCTTATTAACCCCTGGATGTAAATTGCGCCAAAGAATTGAGCCGCACAAAATAGTAGCTTTGTAGCGGTTACAATTGCGTGTTTTCTAACGCCACACAACAAGAAATACAGTTGTAATTAACCTTTGCTTTGAATTAGGCTACAGGAAAAATTTATATAATTTTGGTGTTGAAAAGACGGTTTCTTGGGTCAGCACCCCAGCAAAAACAACCTTAATTAACCCCCGGATGTAAATTGCGCAATAGAATTTGAGCAGGGCCCAAAAAAGAAGTGGTTTTTTTTTATTGTAAAAACGCTTTTCTTTAAATGAATACCCAACAGGAACTGGCTTAGATCCCACTTGGACATTGAATGTATATGCAGCTGCAGTGGGACGCACACTGGTTTCAGATCCAATACCCCAAAAAAAATTTGAAATAGAACATTAAGGAAACAGTCTCTGAGACAAGCTGAGACACCCCCCACAGAAATCGCTATAAAAAAAATCAATTCTTCAGTAAGAGCTATTTAGCCGCGCAGCACCTTCCCCGATGAGCAACAGTGAGAGTGTGAGCTCCCGGCGTCGCGCCCGGGAAATTATATATTGCGGTGACGTCACAGAATCCCGCCGTCTCTGATTGGCTTCAAACCCCTGCACATGTCATCAGGCATGCCCTTCTTCCTCCCAGAATGTTTTGGGCCCCCTGTAGCGCCATGGGGCTCGCAGCCATTTTATCAATCAAAAAGCACACTTCGTTCACCCGAAGTTACCCCAAAAGTTCGACTTAGTTTCGAACTGAAGTTTTCCCTGAAATTCTAAACGAATTCCACTTCGTTAGAATAAATTCGCCCATCTCTACCAGGGACTCTGTAAATAAATCTGTATTTTGTAGAAGAAATTGTCTTTACTGCTGTTTTTATAGACAGGGTTTCTGCAATTTTCACCTCCTCAATAGCTGCTATCGGTTGGGCCACTGTGCACGGTGCTTCTGGAGGATCCCTACTTTCCATTTTTAAAATTAATTTTAGTAACGGGTAGTTTTTCTCCTGCCTGCTTGTGTACCCTATAATTTTACCTCGTTCACCTTTTCCCGTCCATATGGCCCCGCCATTTGCAAGAAATTTTGCATTCCATCTGGGTACCAACCAGAATTTGGTCTCCAGGACTAAATTGTCTGAGATGGGCTAACCTGTTATAAAACCTAGCCATCCTACTGAACCTAAGATGCTCCTTCAAAAAAGGCAATATGCACTTATTCCGGCATTTACACGCCCAGTAATGAAATCCATGGGCCGGGGGGCGCCACCCCACCACGCCCGTGGAGTAGCGCCGATCAGCGCGACCCCCAAACACCCGTACTGACCCCCGAAATTTTACGCTTTGAACATACCAAGGTTTATTTTCCCTGTCTCTGATCCCCACCATACCTCCTTACTTTAATAAATTTAAAAAAATGAACTAGTTTAAAGAATTTGGCTAAGAAGAGTGAAAGACACTTAAAATCTGCAGGTCAAAAAAAAAAAAAAAAACAACAACAAAAACAATCCTGTTTTTCATGACATTAGCAAAAAAATTCATAGAGTTCAATGGATCTTGTTTTTAAATTTTCGCACAATAAAAAAGGGGAAACCTTCATCAAATAATCTTTTTTAAACTACAAACCTAGCATTAAATAAATTTAAAAATTGTCTCTGTCCAAACTGAAACTAGAAGCAAGTTTTAAAAAAAGAATAAATTCCAAAATGAAAACTTTAACTCATAAAAAAAAAAAAATTTAAACTTCCAAAGTACACAAAATTTTGAATGCCGGTCATATCATAAACACGTGGCATTTCAAAAATATCCCGGAAAGGAAAACAAAGGGGAAGAAATTGGAGAATATTTGAAAAGTAAAAATGTGGTCGGGAGTAATGAATTTTTTTGTAAGGGGTTTTTACTTTTTTTTATGTTTTTATAAAAATGTTTGGTTTTCCTTTCCCCAAAAATTTTTTCTAGAAAATTTACTAAAGCAATTTTTTTCACAAATTTTTTTACATGAAAAGATCAGCAGTGCCAGCTTGTCAATTTTCCCGCTTTTATCTAATTTTAAAAACACACTTACTGAAACCTGCGTAAGTTTCTTAGAAAAGTTATAGCTTCAAGAAAAACTTTTTTGGACATTGCTTATTTTTTATTACATTTTTATTTTATAAAAATACATATATCCATAATACTGTAGCTTCCTAACCGATAAATGAAATTGTCAAAACCCCGAACGTGTTTGGTTTTGGGATCTGGTCTGTACAAAATGATTTAAAAGTATACATGATATTTAAAATAAACACT